>CM040239.1:173998944-174245305 GCA_022545495.1 Chrysanthemum lavandulifolium
GAAGGGATCCGGTAGAAGAAAAACTAAAATGAAGTTAATAAGAAGGATTTTTACCACACATTTTAAATAGGAGGCGAATTTTAAGGAAATGAATCATTTTGTAGATGATCTGAAATGAGTTCAAGTGATTTCTTCCATCATTCTTATTTTAATTTATCTTCTTATTTGATCCTAGCTTCATATATATATATATATATATATATATATATATATATATATATATATATATATATATATATATATATATATATATATATATATATATATATATATGTATGTATATATTGAATCGTTATATCCGGACAACGCACGGGTATTGTTCTAGTTTTATTGTTAACATGTCAAATCATGATAATATTATATTTATAGTTAACATAGTAAATTTATGTGGATCATAGATGAAATGTAACCATGTTTGCTCAATTATGCTTGTTGATTTGAGTCCATAATTGAAATAGGTGGCCCAACCATAGCTCCCCACCGACGATGCATGGATCCAAATAATTTTGAGATCTTCATGTAGACCCTAAAAATCTCTACATTGACACATACTAATAATTCTGCAAGACAATGAGCTTTGTTGATGGACTAAAAATCTTTCACATCGTTTATTTATGTAGCATTGTTTACTTGTACTATATGCCTTGTAACATGTAAGTTATTCCCGGGTCATTAAGAAAAATAAGCGCCAACAAGATCTCTTATTAGTTATTTAGATTTGAAGTTATGAAATACAATTTTTCTTCACTTTTAGATCGTTTTTGTTGTAACCTCCTGTGTAATGATCAAGGTGATAAGTGTTAGAGCATAGAATTCCCATATGTCCTATTATTAATAAAATATATATACACAGAGACGGAGCCATGAATTAGTATTAGGGGGGCTCGCTTTTTTTCGGGTAATAACATAGTACATTTTTTTTTCCGATAAGACATACAATTCCTTGTGAAAATTATCAGGCTTGTCGCAGTGGGAGGTTGGCAAATCGGTTGGGCATCAAAAATATAGACCCTCAACCGATCTTGAGTTAGGTTGTCACCATTGTGGCACTTGGGTCGCCACATCGGTCGTGTATCAAATTTTGCATATGGTTGCATTTTGAACCGATGTGGTTTTATCGTTGTATCTCAAATCTTAAAATGTGACCGTTTGGTCATTCAATTAAAAAAAAAAAAAAAAAAAAAAATCAAACCAAATTTACCACTCTATAAATACCAACTTCACCTCAAACATTTCTTAACACGCAATTTCAAACACAATTCAACCTCAAAATCTTCTTAACACAAGATTTAATATGATACCGCCATCTCCCCATTCTGTGAAGATATGCAAGTGTCGTTCAAAATCAATGTAATATCGACGATGAGGCTCGGAAACAAGCTATTATAAGCGTCGTGAATTGTTTGACTGACCGGTAATGGAAGGAACAAATGAGACAAAACTACCGAGTTGCAACGACATTACCCCGAAAGAAAAGTTGTGATCGAAATTTTTTGAAAGATCGAGCCCGCAAAGATCGCGAGGTTCTTGACAAGTTGTGGAAAATTGTTTCGATGATAACGAACAACATCAAGACCAAAATCGATTGGGTATCGGAGAACAAAGCGATGGTGTTGGTGCATCAACCGACTACCAACTTCGAGCCTCAAGGAACCTCTGTTCGAAGAATTTCCGGCTCGTCTCCCTGTATGACTCTGCGTGCGGGAGGCGTTCAGATTAGATTATGATTTATGTATTTCGTCTTGTTTTATTTAGCATTGTAACATTTAATTATTAATGAAATTTTAGTTTATGTTAAAATATATATTTTTTTTTTAAAAACTTTGGGTTGTCATTGAGGCGTCCAGATTGTCTGGGGTCATTTGAGAGAAGAAAATGACGCCACAGGCGGGTCTAAAGGTCATCCTGGATCATGACGGGACCAGCCTCACTTGTTTTAACTTATTTAGTGAGCCTTTTAACAAAAATAAACCTATAACATTTTAAAATTAAATAACACACTATAGACTTTTTATATTTAAACATAATACAAGTCAAAATTAACTAACAATTAAATAAAACGAGATAAGGAAACCGAGACTAAAAAAATGGATAAAAAGAACAAAAGAAACGCCGCTCGCAATTCTAAAAATTTGTCCCCATGCTTTTTAACTGCCCAAGCCACATGACTAAATTTTATACTTCACTTTTTTTATATTAATAAAAAATAAATACTTCTTCATCTTCTCCGATCCAACAATCCTTTTTATTTTGATATTTCACAACCTACTATGCTTCGAAAACCTTCTTAGCATCCGATCCAAATGCTTTCTAAAAGTGATTTTAAATATCTGACCATAGAAGTTAAGGGGGCTGCTTCTGAAAAAACCTCAAAAACGCTAGGTAGCTCCGCCCATCGTCCATGCTTCTGAGGTACTGAGTCACAGGTTGGGCCACAAGACCTCCAAGCCCCTCCCCCCCCCCACTGGCTCTGTCCCTATATACACAGGAACAACAACAACAACAATAACAATAAACTCAATCCCGCCAAAACAGAATATGGGGAGATAAAATGTAGACAGATCATACCCCTATCCCAAGTTAAACCCGGGACAAATGCATAAAACCTTAATAGTCCTCAAGCTCACATTCAAGCTTGGGCCAACTTACATAGTCTAATACATCGGCATAATTCGAGCGGTGAAATCGTAAAAGCTCGAATTAGAGAATAAATATAATCATTAAAAAGTTAAACTAAAGATAAAAAACAAATCTAATGATAGTTATCTTGATAAAGAATCAAGACTTGATAGATACCCGGTCACGTAATACGAAAAGAGTTTTTTTTTTTTTTTTTTTTTACGACGTCGAACTTATAATGACGTGTGTGAATGAGCTTCCAACGAAAGGCGTGCGAAATTCACGAGTTCACGATCACTAACGGCGTTATATAACTTTAAGTGGTTTGGGATTTATAAGCAAAACAGTGAGCTATTGTTACTTTTTGAATACAACTGTTTGTTCCCGCGCTTGACGACACTTCCTTGTGGTTACAATTTTGATTTTCGTATGATTTTCTACAGAAATTAATTACAAAGCCATGGTCGCTGACCTCATCAGTTAACTTTTTACGGTTTGAGAGTTATGACCAAAATAATTGGCTGCTATTTTTTTAGTAAAGATAAACGACGGTAGTTACTGTTTGACGGGGTGAATTGAGACGGCTGCTCAAGGTGGCGACAAGGTCTGAAGACGAGACCTAGAGCTCTAATACCATGTTACAACATAAAATTTCTCTGTAGATCATATGTTTTATTAATACGATATACATTATGAATAAAAACTTTAATGATATTCAAATTTACAATCGGGCTTGAACCAACTTACATGGTCTAGTAACAAGAGGTGATCATTTATGCGTGAAAGGTCTACGATCTCGTGTCCAACAACCCTTTGTAGTTGATCATGTGAACTTTATCATATCATTTATCATTCATCTATTTTCTTTTGAACTGTACACAGATGTCCGTATAGTAATATAATTACTCCAAAATTTTGTTTATGCACTAAAAAATGTGTTTTCCCTTAACTTATAGTTACCATCACATATTGATTTTTCGTCAATCCCAAAAACTAATAAATTCCGAATAGATGTAGTTTGTACACCAAAACGTTACTCAAAAGTCAAAACACAACATGACAACCATGGTGCAACTACTTACATCACGAGTTTCTTGTGGGCAAAGTTAATTTGTTGCGTCTCATGTCTATTACAGTAAGATCTTATATAACTATATCATGATTTTCTCTTTTGTAGTTTTGCTATAAACTGTACACACCCATGAATATAATACAATCACCACATAAATTCATTTTATGTTTTTATCTTTGTGTACATTATATTTTTGAACATCATTGAAGTTCATAAAAATAATCACTTAACCTTAAAAACATCATGATAGTATATAGTATTGATACTAGAAAAAAGCTTTAGAAAGTTCTCTCTTATATTATACTAATCCACCAACTTTTAAAATCGCAACCAACTTTTTAAACACATGACTAAACATTCAAACATATGGTATAATCTATATATATAATAAACAAAGGTTTATTTGAATTTTGCCATGTCATTAAAGCCATGTTGGCACTTAATCCACATCACTAATGCCACCTCACTATTGCCACGTCACATATATAATTTATATCTCACATCCATTTAGGCAACATTCTTTGACTTTCAACCGAGCTTCAATATCAACCAAGAATCAAGCGATCTTTACCATTTATGATATTTTTTCTTTCAATATCATTCAATATTTTTCCTTTCCTCTCAATTTCAATATCATTAAATAATTCTCCAGTAAATCAAGCGTTTCATTCACACTAATTGTATAATGGGTTCAAAATTCAAACGATTAGTCATCAAGAGTATATTTTCGTTGATATCACTATTCTCTTCCTTTTTTTAATTTTTTGATTAAATTCACCAATTAATATTTTGATCTTCTTTTTTATTAATACCTTTTAGGTTTGACAGTTTATTTGAAGGTGTCGAGATAAACCCAATTGAAGAATGAATTTCAAGATGTCTCTTTATTCCAACTCAGGTTTGGTTTGGTTCATTCGAGTAAAATCAATATCTTTTGTTGCTTACTTATATTTTAAATAAACAATTTCTTAATTGTTTAAATGTCTATATTCATAATTTTTTGAATTGCATTTGATATTAATTTCATGATTTCAAGTCTAATAGAGGAGTGAATGAAAGGTGTTCCGTGTTCGTGTTCAATTTGAAATGTTCTAATAGAAATATTTTATGACTATGATGCCTTAAAATCATTTGTTATAATTGTGGTTTCTATAATCTATTTACATATAATACACATAATCATCAAATTACCTTTCATCAATAAGAGTCTAAGCAAACACGAGCCCTATGAGAGGAGAACTATTATTCATACTTACAAGCAGTTAGCACTTTGTTGACCTATGAGTGTTATGATAAACATGTATGGTTTTTTCTTAGTATAATAGTTTCACGCCTTTAAATTTAAACTTTACTTTCGGATAGCTTCAAGCTAAATGCAAATTTATGTTTTCCTCAAATGCAAATTCATACATTATAATTATGATGCTAATGCTAAAAGTACTTAATTAAGTTTGTAAAGTTATTTTTACGAGCTTGAGACAAGTCTAAACTTTACGCTTTTTTAAAATTGCGCACAATGCTACAAATTTAGTCTCCGAAGAAGAAAGTGGAGCGGAAAAGTAAGCTTAAGATGAAAATAAACTTTCATGGGAGTGAATTTGTAGTGCCAGGATAAATGGTCTTTTACGAACTTCAGGTTAAATGCATCTTTTGGAAGATGACACATTAGTTGGAGGTGAGTTTGGTTAGTTAACATTTGATCACCTATGGATATTATATTATAAGTAATGACATCTCATTATTTTAGTAAATGAATCGTGATTGTTTATGAATTTTGGGAACAGTTTATATGTTATGATATTACTATAGTCACTATGCTAATATTTCGCTTGTTATGATTATTCTATGATATGTACATGATGTATGCTCATGTTATGATTAATTACCTTTTGTAAAAGCAAAAAGCGTTAGGATATAATTTAGTCAATATTTTGTTTTATCATATGGTTGCAATATATTTCAAATTCACTAGCTCCTAAGCTGTTTTGCATTACGGTTGTGATTTCTTTAGAATCTCCCATGTCGTTCATATTAATTTGGATATACATTTGGTCATAAGAAGTTTTGGCTACAGAGGTTAGTTCTATGTACCTGACTTTAGAAAGTTTAGATTGTGTGCCTAGCTGTATTTTCTAATCACGATGTTTCCTGTAGGATGTTGATCCTCAAGCGGATGTATAAATTGACCATTGTTTTAAAGTACGTCAATTCCGTCACTCTTATTGTTAAATGCTCGAATGGGTCAACTTGGATTGTGTTTCATCTCGAACGTGTTAAAAGGACATAATGATGTTTTTACAACATTTTGAGCATGTTAAGAAATGTTAAGATGCGTTTTTAAGGTATCATAAACTATGAATACCATACCATTTAAATTAAGTCACGCTGATGGAATACACTGTTTTTGACTTGTACAGTTCATTTGATCCTTTTGCTTTGAGTTTTATTTTCATTTGACAAGGTCTACTTGGTCAGTTTTAATATGCAAACCCAAATACCAACTAATTGTAGTTTATTTGAATGTGCAGGAACTATGTTTCATTTGGATGTGTTAAGGAACTTGATTACATTCAACTTGATTACGTTCTTTGGTTTTATTTGTACAGTTTAAGAAAAAATGATGCTGACACATGGTGAGATCGGGCATCTTGAGCTTGGAGATGCAACAGACTAATGAATTAGCTTCTTTATATGGGATGAAAAAAGTAGTTTACATCATGTACGCACGGCGCACTGACATTAAGATTTAATGATGCATTAATTGTTTTGATTTTACAATTAAGTTTCTTCTATATATATGTACAATGTTGAATGGCGTCAAGTATCATATATCCGTTCTTCGGCCAAACCTAATCGACCGCATGATTAAGGATATAATACAACAATGTTTAGATCTCGCTACTATTAATATCTGTCAAAGTTCTTATCAACTGATGCATGTTTATGGTAGACAATTGTGGTTAAAAAGGAAGTAGAAGTTACACTTGATGTGGAGAAAATAAGACTGATATGTTGTTTTTAGTATTAAAAAAATATATTTTGGCGTGGATGTTAAATGTTTATTGGAACTTTAGATGCTCATTTGTCAAACATATATCTTTAAATACATATTACTTTGAATTAAAATCAACCTTTTCAAAATAACTATGTTTTTAACGTTTTCTTTTACTATGAATATTGACGAAAGTTATACATTTGTAAATTTTTTGATTTTGCTTTGAACGAGTCAATTTGTTGTTACTAAACAAGAAAACTAAGTTATATGATTATTCTATTTTACTACTCAATTTATTACATTCATATTCACAACTTCTAAATTTTTATTAAGTAAACTTTTATTAGCCACCCGTGATGGTTTATAGGCTAGTACTATAATAACATATAAGTTCTTCATGAAAAAAATAAAATAAATACAAACATTAGCATCTTCCCGGTTGTTGTCCACAAACCCTTTAAAACAACTCGTGTTTTAATTCCACCATCACCAACCCCCATCACTTTCATTTTTTTTCCCTTCATTTGTTAGTTACAAATATAAACACATCCTCAGTTACCATCATATTCATATCATAACTAGGTAATTTTCACTACATGAGTTTTTGTTGCTTTTTATTATAAGTTGAATTGCATGTTACTCAATTGCTTTATAACAGTTTGGCTCATGTTTTTCATCTTTTTAGTTTGGGAAATGATAGAGAGGCCTAAACTTAGACCTAATTCCAAGTGGCATCATCCTGATGGGTTGTAGTATAAGTGGTTGTCACTTGGAATTAGGTCTAAGTTTATGGCTAACTTTAGGCCTCTCTATCATTTTCCTTTTAGTTTTATACATTTTATGTAAAATTTGGTTTATAATTTAATTAGTACTATACTTTATGTATACATGTTCTGTTGACATTCTTTGCTTAAGTTTGTGGTTAACACCTAAAATTGTTGGCTCTGTTTGTTATCACATGTTTATATAATATCATATTTATTTCTTTAGTTTGACCAAAAAGATGGCAAAATGCACAAGCTGACTTATAATTCATAGGATTTGATGAGTTGTTAATTTGTTTGAGTATGTAATTGAAAAAAATCGAAAAAAGTGTAACGTTTTTCGTGTATTTTGTCTAGAAAGTGCGAATAATGTCAACTCTAGATTTGTTCCTTTGCTTTGTTGTTACTGTTAGCTGACGTTTTTAGCCAACAGTTTCGGTTTGAGTTTAGTTGAAGGGTCTCTTTTACTTGTTTATAAATGAATCTTGTTTCGTTTGAGCCTATGAGGTGATTTCCTGAGTGTTTTAATCTTTCTTTGCATTCAGGATTGTCTCCATTAAAAGCGGTTGAGCTTCAAGCATACATTTTGTATCATAAATCTCAGTTAAACAGATTTGGTAAGAACAAGTTACAAATCCTTTTTACTCTTGAAGTGAATAGTAAGACGAAATAGCTTTGTTGGGATTAAAGTTTGAATGGATCATTCTGCTTCTCGAGATCAAGATATCGGTTCTGATATTGATCTCGAGAGTGGTATCTGTGTAATTCATGGCAATGAAGAGGGAACTGTGGATGAAAAACTTGAAAAAACAGTTTTCTTGAAGTTATGTGACCGAATTATCAGTGTAGATGATAGTTCTGTTAAATCAGATAAGAGTTCGTTAAATGTAAACGAGGGTTCACTAGTGAACAATGTGAAGCTGTTGATGGAAAAAAATTCAAAACGTAAAAAAGGTTCAGGTGCGAAAAAGCCACCTAGACCTCCTAGAGGTTTGTCATTGGATGGTGCTGATCAAAAGCTAATCAAAGAACTTGCAGAACTTGCTGTGATGAAACGGGCAAGAATTGAACGCATGAAAGCACTCACACAAAAGAAAGCCTCAAAGATTTCATCATCGTCGTCGTCGTCACATGGCAGCTATTTTGCCATGTTTTTTACCATCATATTCTTCCTAGTCATACTTCTTCAAGGTAATTACTGTTCATGATTTTGTTTCGTACTGCATTTACTAACTTTATTAATTAATCTATGTTAAGGTAATCAACATGCTTAATTCATTTTCATTTTGTTGCTACAAAGATAAGACGAGAATGGGTTAGATAATGTTTTTCAGTATCTTTTGACTTGATGAGGCATTTGTTTATACTAATCCATACCCTACATAGAAATCGGTTTGTTCAATTATTGGGCATTCAAATTTTGGCATAACATAGCATGTGACACCCGGTTGCCCTGAAATCCTTAACCTCCTGAATGATTCCTACCCTACATGATAATAGGTTCCTTGAATATGTAGGGGCAATGGGGCATTCAGAATTTAGCTTAACATTACACGTGATACTTGCAAGTGCCCATAAATCCTTAACCACCTGAATGTTTCATACCCTACATGGAAATATATCTAGAGCCACTCAGCCACCGCAAAATCGTGGACTATACGTCTTATGCTTTGGATCTTAGTGTTGGTTAGGTTCTAGGGGACGACCTATATGGTCTATGGGTTATACACGTACTTTTTATAAAAAAAATGTATACTGTCAAAAAACATAATTTATTCTGGTATAAGTACGTGAAATTTGTTTTTTGCTTTGTTAAAGCATAACCTGGTCCAAGGTTCTTGACTCGATGCCATAATGGATTAATGGATTTGGAGGGAGGTCTTTTATAGTTTAGTCATTCCCTTCCATTGTGCAAAGATGGTATTTTTCGATTCTAATATGTGAAATTAGAAATCCTAAAGCTGTAAATATAGTGGTTGCTAAACGGGTCACTTTTTGATTTAATCTTAAGATTAAATAGATGTTAATAGCTAACTTATGGATTGAAGTAATGAAGCAATAATGTATAGTTATTTCAGGACGAAATTCAGGCGTATCTATTCAGGGTGCTTCTCAGATGGTTCAAACCAATGGAAGTGGTTTAATAGCTATACAAAGCCAATTAAATTTATCGCCTGGTGAGTCCATGTCGCCCAATTATAAATCTTCAATGCTTCTTTGAGGTCCTGTTTCCGTTATTGATGCTCAGATAAACTAAGTTCTACCACTTGTAAAGCAAACGTTCTTTATATGAATCAAAATTGCAGTACAAGGTCAGATGCAGTCTCGTGCTTCCTGTAGGCCTAAAATGTCCTAAAGGTTTTCATGTAGAGTTCTCGGTTGACATCGTATATTCAGGTTCTTTTAATCATTGAGATGGACTTATTCTTTATATATATTTTTGAAATGGATAACAAACTGATATGTTGGTTATAACAGTTCCTTTCTATGTGGTATTGAATATTTGAATGGTTAGTGTAAAAGAACTGTTTAACCTTAGTTTGAAAGTACAATGTATGAATGTATCATCTAACATGCATGTGCGTATGCTAACAGTTGCATACAAAAACCATAAATGAAATATTTTGTACCCTCAATTACTCTCGTGGACCCCGGAAAGGAGCTAGCTTAGATAGTCTGAAAATACTCACACCAATGCATCACCCATATCAAACACTACAGTAATAAATTACCTGTAAACTTCATCCAGGTCACATGATTCAATATAAACACTTACAGTTCCTCAGTATGGTTTGCACATACTCTCAAATGATTGGTTTGTGAAGGAATACGCGACTCACCATTAGTATGGGCTCAATTTGGTCGTGTGACAGGTCTTCAAGATCGAGAGAGCCTGATATCCTAGAACATAGAGAAGTTTTAGTTATTTAGTAATACCTTGAAATATTATTTTTCCGCGTCTATTAAGTACTCTGAATCGTGAAACTCAGCTTTAATTAAGCAAAACTGTTTAACATTGCTCTTCGAAAGATTTTTGTCATTCATAGAGTTCTTGTCACGTAGAGCGTACAACCGAAAAACATTGTTCATCGAAAAATTTGATCATATCTTCTCCGCAACCGCATTGCGGCTGGTACTCAGCTAGTTATTTCTTTCCTAGTAGCCAAGGATGAGTTCGATCCATTAGGTTCTTCAATTTGTTCAGAAAAGAAACAAGAGACAAGAAAACATCTTTGATTACGATTAAAAGGAACAATCTCAAATAGACCAAGATCCAATTCGGGTCATTTCTTAGTGAACATGATCTGCCATAATCTCTTCAATCCCTTCATTTATGTGCCAAAATAAAGAGAGATTTGGTAGGAAAGTGGAAGAGCAAACAAGTCTTAGGGATGAGACGCCCGCGCAAAGACCTCAATTCTCATTAGAGATGGGTGTGGGCTCAAAACTCTCGCTCCCTCTTATTTGAGAGACCAACACAAACCTATCTCTTTATCTGCTTTTTTAAAAGGTTAAATAAAAAGCTCATGTTGAAAACCACTAAATTTAAAAAATATAAAAATATATAAAAAAATATAAAAAAAGACTGATGTTCTTTAAACTAAGTTTTCAAAGTTCGATTAACTTTTATCTGAGATAACTAACTTCAATTACAAAATGTATTATGTTATTGAGTTATGTTTGGCTACATGGTTAATCGGATATCATATGCTTCGATACTACACGCTTGCATTTGTGAAAGTAATGACCAGAATAATTATTTTCCCGACAGGATTGACAAATAACGCCCATATCAAAAGCACCTACAAGAAATAGGGACTACCATACTGACAGGATTCAATGAGTCTTTTGAGCGACAATGATTATCTTGATTTTTGATTGTGTGTGTTAAAATATACCATAAGCTTAGTAAAAAGGGACGCGAGACATTTAAGGTTTGTTTATCAAATTAAGTGGTTTGAAGATTTTATTAGATTAGTCACTTAAGCCATTTAATTAAGAGAAAGAGATTTTTATGAGCCTTTTAAGTGAAAAAAAAAACACCTCCTTAGTCACATGGATTAGAAGTTATTGAAAATTACTTCACTATTCACTGCATACAAATTTTAAAGCACTGTTTGGCTGGTGAGTTTTGGATTTAGATTTGATTTGAAAGTAAAATTATTTGTTTGGTTGAAAAAGATTGAGTTTGAAAATGAAAGTTAACCCTACATTTGAGGATACTCAAATCCTATCCGATGAACTTAGATGTCGTTTGGTTTGTAGATGGTTTTAGATTAAAATTTGGATTTGAATGTAAAGTTGTAGATTTGGATTTTGGATTAGGATTTAAGAGAGAGAAAAATATAATTAAATAATATATTATTTATATTTTAAATAAATATAATTTATATTTAAAACTATTACTATTTTAAATGTATAATAATAGAATTATGAATGAATGATATTGAAAGAGGACACACATGAATGATGAAAATAATTAAAAGTAGGCTAATGACTTGGGGATTCTTTAAAGTCTTGATTTCGGTATTCAACCCCAATTTTGGGGCTCACACATATATACCAAACAACATTTTTTGGTATTTTCTTTCAATCCAAATTGTACCCCCTCAAACCAAACGGGCTCTTAATTTTCTGACAAGTCACTGTGTAACTAACCTTTTTTTTTGTTTTGTTTTTTTCTCGGTTGTATTCACAAAAATATGTACTAGTCATGGCCTCATTTATTAGTTTAATATTAAAATAAGGGATGTGATATAGGAACCCTTCCTATATTGTCGCTTTGATCAAACTGTACAATCTGCGATGCATATCGTATAATCCGTCAATGCGTCCAATCATTGCAAACCCTCCCTATGGGAGGGTGTGGATAACTTGCCCCTTAAAATAAATATAAGTCTAGACCCCATTTTATATTCTAACATATAAAACAAACAACTTTAAACACAATTCAAATCAAAATCTTAATCTTAAACCCAACTACAAATCAAACGGACCCTAAGTTGCATTGTTGCACATAAATTTTTTGATAATGACTATTGTAATTAGGGGTGGAAACGAGCCGCGCCGAACCCGGGTCTACCAGAGCTAGATCTCAGCTCGTTTAAGTTTTAAAAGGCTCGAGCTCGAGCTCGACTCATTTCGAGCCTTAAATTCCAAGCTCGAGCTCGGCTCGTGGTATGTTGCATAGGCTCTGCTCGGATCGAGTTCGGCTCGTTTATACGATTTGGCCATGAAAAGTTAAAGCTTTGCTCGAGCTCGAGCTCGGCTCGTAATATATCTTTATTGAGCTCGTTAATAAGCTCGATCTCGGCTCGTATATATGTTTAATAATTAAAATATCATAATTTTAGGCTCGCGAGCCCAAACGAGCCTTGTATGTAAAGTTCAGGCTCGAGCTCGACTAATAAACGAGTTGCTGCAAACTCGGTCTCGTTTAAGCTCGGCTCGTTTAAACTTTTCTTATCCAATCACGAGTTTTCGCGAGCAATTCCTACCATTTCCACTCATAATGGTAATAATTCTTAAATCACAATTGTAAGGTAAGAAAGTAAAAAAGTACCAAAAAGTTTATGTCGGACCAACTTAAACAGCCCATTCTAATCCACACTAGAAACATACCCATTCTAGCCTATTAAGTATTGACCATTTGACCGGATCATGTTGATTTTGCTTGCTTTACCATTTGTCCAACATTAAAAGGGTGTTAAGTTGGCTTATTTTTTAGCTCATTTGATCTCGAAAAAGTAACATAGAAGGAAGTACAATAGAGCAAATCCCGTAAATCTCACAATTAACATTTAATTACTAAATCAAATTAGAAGTGGAGTATAGCATAAACTCAGGGTTATTCTAAAATGAGGTCCAAATATCAAAATTGACTGATGTCGGTCATCACAAACAACCTATGGCTATTTATTGCAACACCGAGTATGTCATGGGCTCGCCGATCATATAAAATGGTCGGGGTCACCACCAGGGCCGGATTTCAGGGTGTGCAGGACGTGCAATCGCACAGGGCCTTCGAAATTTTTGGGGCCCCCGATGTTCTAACTGTAAGGCTGATTTATGTCGAGGTTTAGCCAAAAAATGATATGAATGTATTTGTAACATAAGATTTTGACGATGTTCAAGTGAAAGAAAGATTATTTCAAGCGTATATAAAGAGAAGAAAAAATAGATTTAGAGAACGTATGTTGAGAAGATGATAACTTTAAGATATATTTACTTTACACCCTCGGGTTTATCTACTTTTTACAGTTTTATCCTAATCATTTAGTTTTATACCTCAACTGCTCAACAAGTATAAATGGGTTCACCAAATTTAAACTTTCACTCCATGTTTAAATAAAATTATTATAATCGGTCCAAATTGTTTTTTACCTTCAGAATTTTCAAAACATTCTCTATTAGAAAACTTTAATTGTTGCCCTATAATATTTATGTGATAAATGCATGTTATACATAGTTTCTTTTATGTTTTCATATACGTACCCTTTTCATAATATGTTTTCATATATTTAAATTTTCGCTCGAAAGATCAGATTGTAATAAATGGCGCGGGCTCCAAAATCCATTTGAGACTACGGTCACCACAAACAACTTATAGCTATATATCGCAACATTGAGTATGCCACGGGCTCTCCAATCATATAAAATGGTCGGGCCTCTGAACTCTATTTTTCCCATCAGCACATGTTAAAATCTGCCATCAATTAGAACAATATCTAATTTGAAAAAGCTATTCATTCAGAGTGATGTTGGTTGCGACTATCATCACTAATAGTGTGTGAGGTCTCCATATCGGTTGAGGTTAGGTGCAAGAAAACTCTAAAATGGGCCATTGGATATAGGTGTGTTCATCGATTCGGTTATTGAGTTATTTGGTTATTTGGCTCGGTTATTTCGGTTAATTTTTTTCTGTGTCAAACAAAAAACCAAACCCGAACCCGAACTCGAACTCGAACCGAATTCAAATTTGATTCAACCGAACCGAATAACCGAAAAACGAACCGAATAACCGAACCGAATAACCTGAATTACATAATTTTAATTATTTTTTCATTTAATTATATATATTTTTAGCACAAAATTTTTTTCAAGCTTAAATAATGTTATATTTATACTAAGAAAAAGTTTTAGTGATTTTTTTAAAGAAAAAATATATATTTATATTAATTCGGTCTTCGGTTTTCATTGCCAAAATCATATCCAAACCGATATCGAATATTTAGTTCGGTTCGATTTGGTTTTAACCAATTCTGTTTGGTTACGAATTCGGTACAGTTTTTTTGGATTCGGTTCGATTTTAGTTTTTGATTACTGTGAATATTACCCGATCCATGAACAACACTAATTGGCTATGTCAATCTTGAAAACGGAGAGCTTCTTTGATTTAAGTCCGTGTAGTGGTAGCCAAAAAAATCAAAAATCATGGTTACCACCTACCAAAAGAATTAACAATAATTAAGAATCTTAACACACATAAAAAATTGGTTCAATAAAAATTAAATGAACAATTCTAGCTATTTATTTTTCAACCAAAATGTAACCCGATCTACTCTTTGTTTTTTAAAATTAAATATTTACAAAACGTTAATCGTTAAACGAAGTTAGTATGACTATCATGAAGAGCAAAATATCATCTTTCACAAAGGTGATTTGTACACTTATCAAATTGATTGGTACACTCCATTTTAGAGTTATTTAACATTTATACCCTCACATCACTTTTACACATTTTTACTTTGTGAGGGTATAATTGTCAACACGCTAAAATGGAGTGTGCCAATCAATTTAGTGAGTGTACAAATCACATCCCTATTTTTATATATTTTTGACAGATTTTTTTTCGATTCTTTCAGTATCAAAATTTACGCATTAAAAGTTACATGTAATTTCTGAATAAATATTTAAATTATAACTTAGCAATTAACGATCAACTATCTGTAAAATATTCTGTTCAACTATTTGTTAAAAAATATTCTGTTCTTTAAAAGGAGGTGGAATTAATTGGTTATATGTTTCCATGAAAAAATGAGTAGCTTTATTTTGTTTGTTTCAATACTCATTTTGTGTTAATCATCTTCTTTATCGAGATCAACACATAGCGTATAAATGGTTTTTTCACTAATGCTACATCCACTCAAATTCATCCGTGGTAAAAAGAATCGCGCGGCGAGGAGGCGGGATGATTGATTTTTAATGAGTGATTCACAAAACCGTCGTCCGTATGCCACCTTATCGTGTGAGATTCTTTTGGATAATTGGTGGAGATATCATTCATCTTTTTTTTTTTTTTAATAAGGGTATGCATTCCCGCTTTTATATAAGTCTTTTAATTAGAAGGACATGATAATTTAAACTTTGTGCATATAGACCAAATAAGAGATTTATAAAGGTCTCACATAAAAAGTAATAATATTAAATGACATCCTTTATCTAAGAGAAAAAAAGAAACGCCTCTTAAGTCGGCTCTAAAAACATAGCTATTTTAGTGTAGTGTTTTGTGTCACCGCTCAGAGTAAAGTTTGCTACAAGTCTCAAGTTCTGAAATTGTATGAAGTATGTTTGCGGATTAATCTGCAATATCACGGAAATTTGGCTGCTTGAATATAAATCTGTTATTTTTTCCTTGCAGTTTTAGCAAATTCGACCAATATCCCTATAGTCTATATCTACAAAGGGCCCTTTCATTAGTTTATGTCGACCAAAGAGTTTAATTGAAACGAAATATAAAAATAAAAGTAGAAAGAATGGATAACAATAAAGGGAAATATAAGGTGCATATGCCGAGTGTGTTGATGGGAGTATGAAAAAGCAACACTTGTCCCCAACAAAAAGTGGGACGTGGACAATCGATACTAGAAACCACAGACGGACCCAAGACTGAAAATTATTTATCGAAAACCGTAAATCAAAAATTAAGACCAGATTTATTTAAAAAACATAATAATATATTTGACATAGTTTTACATTATACAAAAAAATTAATGAGGTTCTCGTGTATTTTCAGGAATTCCTTCGGTCCACCCCTGCTAGAAACATTTTCTTTGTTACGAAAACACTTGGCAGTAACCAGAAAATCACATAATATACGTTAGATGCTATAAAATTATATAATCTCTTTGTCTCACAAAAGAATTCATCATATAATTTATGTTTGTCTTAAGAAAGATTTAATTTTATTTATAGTTAGTATTTATGACCCTTATTTTCTTCATTACAATCAAAATTTACATTAATTGCTTATTTTTAATTTTTATTATAAAAGTGATGATAAAAATATTTTTTAGCAATCAAAATTTGCATAAATTGCATGTATTATAATTTGTCTATTTTTGTTGGTAACATTTCTTTTAAAACGAAAGAAGTAATTGCTTATATTAAAATCTTTTATGAATTTGATTGTCAAAGTCGAAGTAGCTTCTTTTTCTTTTTATCTTTCTTTTTCGAAAAAGGAACACCAAAGTCTAGCGCAAAAAGCAATATATTTAAAGATTTAAGAGTTAATTACAAAAAAAGAAATGGCTTTGTGGTTAAGTCATAGTTGCATGTTTTGTCGTTAACTCCCAATAATTATATTAATCGTCCTTGTGGCTGTTTCAATTGAGTTGACTAGTTTTTTGATCAATTTGCCGTTAGTTCTGTTAGTTAAGTTCAGCTGCAACGTTAGTCCCTAACGATGTCATGTGACAACGTTTGTCCATTTATCCAACAATTTTTTGCAACGTTATTCCTTTATACTAACGGTCGTTACTAACTAACTCAAAATTTGTTTTTCTTTAAAAAAATTTCTTATCTATGCATTTTTATACGCATTTTTTATACACGTTTTAGTACACGTTTTTATATATGTATTTATATATGATTTTATACACATTTTTACACACGTTTTTATACAGGTTTTTACATACGTGTATAAAACGTTTTTACACACATTTTATACGCGTTTTTAGACATGTTTTTATACATGGTTTTATCAGCAGTTATACACACGTTTTTATACACGGTTTCACATACGTTTTTATACACGTTTTATGCATATTTTTATACACGTTTTGATACACGTTTAATACACATTTTTATGTATGTCAACATAGATTTATATGCGGTTAATACACGGTTTTATACACGTTTTATGCATATTTTTATACACGTTTTGATACACGTTTAATACACATTTTTATGTATGTCAACATAGATTTATATGCGGTTAATACACGGTTTTATACATGTTTCTATACATGGTTTTATTCATTTTTTTATACATGTTTTTATACATGGTTTTATAGGCGGTTTTATACACGTTTTTATATAGTATGCTTTTAAACATGTTTTTCAACACATTTTTATACACGTTTTAATACATGATTTTATACTTGATTTTATGCACGTTTTTATACACATTTTATACATGTCTTTAAACACGTTTTTATACATGATTTTATATAAACGTTTATACACATTTTTAAACATGTTTAAACATGTTTTATACATGTTTTTATACATGGTTTTATACACATTTTATTCACGTTTTTATACATGGTTTTATACACGTTTTATTCACGTTTTTATACATGGTTTTATACATGGTTTTATACACGATTTTACACACTTTTTTATACATTTATAAAACCATGTATAAAAATGTGTATAAAAACATGTATAAAAATGTGTCTAAAAACGTGTATAAAACTGTATAAGACGTGTATAAAGTATAACATGTATAAAACGTCTAAAAATGTGTCTAAAAACGTGTCTAAAAACATGTATGAAAATGTGTATAAAACTATGTATACAAATGTGTATAAAACGTGTATAAAAACGTGTACAACATATATAAAAAGATATATAAAACCATGTATAAAAACATGTAAAATGACATGTATAAAAATGTATAAAAAACCGTATATAAAACCATGTATAAAAATGTGTATAAAACCATGTATAAAAACATGTCTAAAACCATGTTTTGAAACGTGTATAAAAATGTATATGAAAATGTGTATAAAATCGCGTATAAAATCGTGTATTAAACATGTATAAAATGTGTATAAAGACATGTATAAAAACGTGTGTAAAACCGCGTATGAAACCATCTATAAAAACTTGTATAAAACGTGTCTAAAAACGTGTATAAAAACGTATATAAAAACGTTTTATACATGTGTATAGAACTGTATAAAAATCTGTATAAAACCGCGTAGAAAATAATTTTTTTTAAGAAAAATAAAATTTGAGTTAACTAGTAACGACCGTTAGTATAAAGGAATAACGTTGAAAATGATCATTGGCTAAATGGACTAACGTTGCTACATGACGTTGTTAGGAACTAACGTCTCAACTGGACTTAACTAACATAATTAACAGGAAATTGGTCAAATGACTAGTCAATTCAATTGGGACAACCACAAACACAACAAGTGTAATTATTGAGAGTTAGGAACAAAACATGCAACTATGACCTAACCACAAGGATTTACGTAATTAACTCAAGATTTAACAATCTATTTTCGTAAGAGAATATAACATATAATGCTATAAACCATTTTCGAGCTGTTATTTCGTATATTTATATCGGGTAGTGATTCAAGAGAAAATTTTTAAAATAAAAAAAATGAGAAATAATTATATTTGTGATGCATCGACTTGAATTATATGCTTTTTTTAACTCGTTTAAATGCTTCTCAATTAGTTACGAAAATAATTTTAAAATGAAAAGAATACAAATAATTACTAGCTATACATTTAACATGCAAAGGATAAAAAAATACATATGCGGCACAACACATTTAACGCCTAACCAGATGAAATGGGTTTAATATATAAATTGCTTCTAGTTTTGAGCTAAAAAATATATTAAAATGTATATTAAAAACTAAATATGCATTTAATGTAAGTTGATATATCTTCGACGTTTGTTTATAGTTATCTCTTATTATTTTTATTTAACTTTTTTTCTTATTTAATCCCAACTACATGACCATAAAATCTATATTTTAATAGTCCTTATTTTACACTGAGGAATTTTTGTTTCCTTTGAACAAGCAAAAACCAAACGTATTTCGTAGGTACGTATACGAAATATAATTAGTTAAATACCATTTTTTAACTGTAAATTTTAAAAAGATATAAGCTCAAACTTATAGTGTTTGTGAAAAAAATGCAAGGATTGTTATTGTTAATATCTCAAAGTTTAATATTTTAGTGTTATTTTTATTACGTCTAATATTTTAGGGGTTGAAGTGAAACTTGTAGGTATATAAGGTACTTCCAATTAGGTTTCATAACTTTTCAGTCTCTCATGTCTCTTCACACGCGTATTCTCTCCGTCTCTTTTACGGTCTGGTTTTGATCTTATTTTGGTTTACTTCTAATTTTATGATTGTCATCGACAAAACATATAAAGATCGAAAGATATAAATAAACGTTTTTATGGTTTATTTGTATTAACAGTCTGGTTATTTCTTGTGGAAAAGGTATATAGGAACAATATGAAATATTTTCCTCTATATAGTTAAAAAGAGACTCCAAAGACCAATCTTTTGTGTAAACACATTGCCCATGATTCGGAAGTCAAATAATTTGAGCAAATTGCTCAAGAGATAAGACAAACTTGTAGTTTTATATCCAAAACTAAAGTGACAAAGTTTGATCCTCGTTATGTACGAGTTCAACTAGAATTCTAACACAAAGTAAAGACAAATTTGCTCATTGACAATAAAGAGACAGTCGAATCATATGGCTCGAAATGGGGTGTTAATTTATTTTTGGTAGAGAAGAGAGGAGTCAACTACTTGACCTTCATGAAAATAACGAGACTCAAGGTTGTTAAAGCCACGAATGTGGTTTCCGGTGTGTTTTGTTCGAGTGATATGTTGGGGATATAGGAGTGAGTAAGTTTATGATCAAAGTCAAACATATGAGACATATCGTCACCTATAAAAACGAAAATGATTCAAAATAAAATTTAGAAAACACATACATAGTGTGTGTCTATATGCAATCGATGTGGAGGTGCGGTAAACTTGACAAAAAAATGAGTTTACCCAAACGCTCATATATTTTCTTTTGCTCAATTGAATGTGCTGAAAAATACATATTAGTTATGTATTCCTATTCAAATTCGAGAGCTCATCACGTATGCATGATAAAACATTTTTAGAATGTATTAACAATGCATGAAAATGATTTCATGATGTTCCTAATCGTGAGAAATTTTTCGAAACTGAATTTGGGGTGTATGTAGTTTTTCAAAGTTACTAATCATACTCAATTAGGCAAATTCTTCATCTAAGGCAATCATATTAGTTATACATTATTTAATCCTAGTCCTAATTACATAAAAACAGGACTAAAACAAAAAATCCCCAATTTATTTTTTGTGCAAAATAGGACCCTGGACATGAGGTTTGAGAAGTTTGAAGTGAAATAACTTATAATTGGTGTGAAATATGACGATATATGTTTGATTCTTCAATGATTTGACCTCAATTCAATGTTTGACCGGTGGATTTTGGTGTAGGTTTTTGTTGTGCTGTGACAGGAAGAGGAAAGGTGTGTTTGGCTTTGAAATGTGAAAAGTGGAAAAGAAAATGGGTGCTGGAAAAAGGGACGGTCCGATGGTACAGTTAAATTTAACAGTACCGTCCCACCTTTAGTAGTACCGTCCCACCTTTAGTGGTATCATCTGCTGTTCTGGTCACTTTTCGAACCAGTTTTTGATATTTGACGACTAAATCTCACATATTTTGTGAGTTTTCTGGTGAAATATTCAAGTTGTCATTTGGAGTTTGAGTGAACTTGACTCTAATCTAGATATGTTTTGAACATGTGTAAATCAACGATTTACGGAATTGTTCCATCATTCCTAGTTGTAAGCTCCCGGAAAATTTCAATGTACTTAACGCTTTAATCGGGAATTTAACACGATCTATTTCGTCATGAAATTTTCTAAACATCACATTTGCATATCATTTGGCATATGCATGATCAACGCAGCTTGAGCGTTCATAAAAGATACCGTTGTGATCTAAATAAATTTCCCACGATCTTGATAATCCTAAAATACGTAATGAATACGTAAAATTTGTAAAAATTACGAATTTAAATATAATAAAAATATATAAAATTCGTATTGGGCCTCAAAACTTATTGGACTTTTCACCACTTAAACCCAACTTGTTAACGGGCCTTAAAACCGGATCAAACCCACACCCGTGATTTCTTTGGGCCTCGTTACCCAATTCGAGCCCAACTCATTTATTTCTTTGGGCCTTGTCTCGCGTCCGATCCAACAAACAAACCCAACATTTTTTCTTTTCCTTGGGCCTCGCTGCCGAGCCCAACCCACCCATGTTTTGGCTTGGGTCTCGCTCACGCCACATGCCCACATATATGTATTAGAAGATCTAAGGACTTAAAATGTTTTTGTGTTTTCTTTCTTTTGTAACCGAACAAGGACCAAAACCAAACTAGCCAAGATACCAAACTAAACTATAAACATCAAACTCTACTCTTGGATTATAAGAAGTTGCGTGTGTAGGGGAATGGGAGACAAAACCATGCTTAGACACCCTAACAATAATATTAAACTAAACCTAGACATTGACTCCCTTTTGACTTCATTAACCTTTGGATCAAATGTTCCCCCATGGACAAAATGTGATTCGACAAGGCAAAGCATGCCTCATTTTCAGCCGAACTCCACACAAGTTAGACCAAGTTCAATGTGCATGTGACTAATAAAACTAGGAATAGGAGAGAGCTAGGAGATTAAAAAATTAGGAAGGCCATACTTAGGCTTTCTTTATAACCACTCAAAATACTTGGCAAGTCACAAGTTCACAACACATTTCACTCACATTCACTCTCAACTTATACGAACTCGTCCACTGTGGAGACTATCGAAGTGAGTTAGGAACGAAGCAAGGGACTTTGTGAAAGTCATAAGGGTACTAGTAATCGTGTAGTGTTATAAGGAGAACACGGGGTATTGCATTCAAACCACCTTCTCATTGATTCATCCCCACTCTTGACGAGTGTAGTAAGTCTTCATCAAGCTCATTTTGTTTCCCACTCATTTCATATATTTATGCACGAATAAATGTTATATCACACGTTAAATAGTTAAACGCACCAAATGACTAGTAAATCTTTATGTACATGCGTGTGCAATAGAAAAAGTGCTACATTCATGCCTTATAGTCACTTAAACACAAAAACACGACACTAATGATCAACTTAGAAACCATACGAGGACTTCTCATCCCCTCGTTCACTATAAAACTCATGACAAGACAAACGGGCCTAAAGCCCAACTGTCGAGCCCAATAAGCCCAAATGAAGTCCAAATGAAGCCCTACCCGGCCCAATGAGTCTATTATAAGCAAATAAGCACTAAAGATAAGCTAGAAATGAGTTGTGATCATCTTGTAAAGTTTTCGTATATTAAAAAGGGTACTTCGGACCAAATTTGCAAATCAAATGAATTTTGGGTTAAAAGCGTAACTTTTAAAAAGATAAAGGGTCATATATTACGTATAACAAACATGCATGAGAAGTCTAAGGGCTAATATGGCAAATTTATAAAGTAAATGGGTATGATTTCACGTGCATGTGCACGCATGAAAACCACAAGGACCAGTTGTGTAATTAACCGAAACTTATTATATATAAGTTTTGGGTGAAAAGTGACAAATTAGAAAAGTAAAGGTTTAAAGCGCATAAACATAACTTGGAGGGCTGTTTTTGTAAAATCAGTTTTACCAAAGGATTAAAAATGTCATTTCTGAAAGTTTTGATATAAAATACTTTTTGGGTAGAAAGTGTAAATTACTCAAATTTGAGGGACTAAACTTGTACTTTTGTAACTCGAGGGTAAAAAGTGTAAATTTAGGAAAAGTTTATCAAAACTTATGATTTCATAATAGCCTCGTAAAAATAAGTATTTTGACCACATGAGCGTAATATTTTCAATAACGATAAATTTATTTCATGTACAAATATATATGTAAATATATATTATTAGAAAGTATATGTAAAAATATACTTATTTTGATAAAATACTCGGGGAATCTAAATACGTTAAAATGATCAACGAATTTACTAAGATCACAACGGGGGAACATTTCACTTATGCGTAAGTGAGGATCACTAGTTAAGACAATGTAGCATGTAAATTAACTTAAAACGTTAATCACGATCGCACACTATTGGATTGGACAATCCAATGATCTATTGAATAAGAATATTCAATGCTCTATTATTTTGGTCATGAACCAAAATGCTCATTCTCGAGACTCGCCATCTCATCATTTTAGGTTTCGAGTTGGAACCTCCGCTACATTGTGCTTGATCTTTTGTGCGTGTGCATTATCATCAAGGTGAGTTCATAGCCTCGCTTTTACTTTATTTTTGCAAACCCCGCGAGGAGATACATGCTCTAAACTAGAACACAAGGTTTTCATAAATGCTTGATCCTCTTGATTATTGGTACCGCCTAAGTTGTTAGCCACAAGTCCCCGATCATGAACCATTAGTCACCGCGAGTGAACGAGATATCGTGAATAGTACTATGGGGATTAACGAACCCGCTTGGTTATAGAGAAATAACCGGGCGCACCATATCGAATTTCTTTAGGTAATTGGCTATTACCTCCTTTGGGGCATACTTTCGCATACCGGTAATTCGGTGTATGCGGTTGAGTCTTGGTTTCATGAGCTTAGCGCATAATAATCTGTGATTTTTCTTATGATATTGTTAGTTTACAATGATCATGATCTTATACTTGTGTTCAACTTATTTTAAACCTATGGACTTCACTCAACAATTTTGTTGACCTTTTAAGCATGTTATCTCGTAATTAGTGAAGATTATGACCAAGGTGCGGGAACGGGCATGGCAAGGCTTATCCGGTGGTGTAAAACATAAAAGTTATCATTTCTTTCAAACTCATGATCTTTCTTTTGGGAAAAACACTTGATCTATTTACAATATTTTGTAACAAACTATGAGTTTTCGATGAATGATAACTATTTTAATAAAACGTCTCTTTCGAGTCGTTTTCTATAATTATTGACTATGATCTCCATTCAAGTAACACCGAATTAGTCTTCCGTTGTCATTAAGATTTTCTGGGTGTTACAGATTACATCGAGCCAAGGTTATAGAGAACCAAAGAGTTTTTCAAAACATTTGGACTATAACCGCACTTTTAAAACGGGACTATTTTACACCACCGCCTTACGCCCTTCCGTGACCGCTCTATGCATTAGGATTGATGCATCACTAGATCATAAGTAATTGCATTCATTTTAGTTAGGCATGGAGATTTGCTTGGCAAATATGTGTAGCTAACTAAAATAATTATATTATTTGGCATTTACTTACATTAATTTATGGGTTGTTACAAGTACCATGTCCGCATCCCACCCAGCTTGTTCCGTCCTCGACACCGAGATGGAAGATACCATGTCCTCTACGATCGTCACTATGCCACTCATCCGGTCTGTCATACCGACCATCAGATCGGATTAAACCGAACCTTTGAGGAAGGTGAAGTTGCCGAACTCCCATCGCTCCAGCCTATGACCGCCATCCTCAAGAGTACAATGCTTTTGCTTCCATGACCCTAGATCAAGATTATGAGTCGCAAAGAATGGCTACCGCTTCAGATGTTGTTGTGGATGATGGATCATCCAAGTCATCGAGAGCACCGACCGCTTCATCGATTCTTCCGGATCATCTTCCCGAGCTATCCGTCGCGTCGACGAGGATCCGTGTTCTTAAGCCATATGAGCCCGAGCCGTTTGGAGTACCTTATAGATCGCATCCTAAAGGTAAGACCTTCAAACTCACCGCTAGGAAGCGTGTGCGATCCATCACTATGACTCATGTGATGCCACCACTCCATCATCACCACCGGCTCACCACCACCCCGGCCATCACCGCCACCTGCTGCTCCACCCATCGCTACTTCACCACCACCGCCACCCATCGTGTTCTACCATCGACCACCACTGCTCCTGTTTCATCACCACCTACAAGATCACCTCCTTTGGACACTTTTAGTGAGCCACTTTTACCGCTTTGCATCAAGTGCTATTCACCATCACCATCCGATCCCGACATGCCTACTCAAGTGGATAATGAGACCGGACCAAGGAAGAAACCGGTGCTAGGCGATGGTCATTCTTGATACCTTTACTCGACGTTGAGAGAAGAGGAGGAGCACCTAGTTCGCTCGAGCTTGAGAAAGCTCAACCATCGCATCGACCCAGTTCGCTCATTACGGTGAACCCAGACACCACACTATCCCCCTGTTGGCTACGAGACTTATCAGGCACGAAGACCAGTTGAGTGAGCTCATGGCACATTATGATGAGATTCCACTGGTTAGGATAGAGAGCTTGGAGGAAGAAGTCGAAAACCTCGTGATAGGTCGCTACTCCATTGAGATTGTGTTTGATATGATGAGTACCCAGATTGTGGAGGCGAGAGAGGCCGTTAACCGATTGACTCAGAGGTTGGAGACTACTATCCGAGATGCTAGTACTTTGAGAGAGACTGCCTTAGGTCGAGAGAGAGTCCTGCATCACGAACTTGCATCCGCTCATGCTCACATCGCTATTCGGAGGAGAGGATTGATGACCTCGAGGCGAGAGATCGAGCCCGTGAGCAGCAGATCCGAGACTTGACACCATGGTTGAGGAGATTCGTCGTCGTCGGGATGACGATCGGAGATGCGTAAATCCTAGTCATCTTTATCTTAGTATGTATCATAAAGCCGCCATATGAGGCATTAAGGCTTGTATCTTTTGGTTTGTAACCTTGGAACAAGAATTATGATGATGTAACCTATGGTTGTGAACAATACTATGTAATGATGTATTCCATGTATCCTATGGTTGTATTTCTTATATTCTGATGTTATGATATTATTCCTCGGTAATGTATGCCGAACCGATCCTTATGTCCTTATACATATATTATGATTTGTTGAGAAAAATCATATTTCAATTGTTGTTCATATCAATATCATATCATTAATTTAAAGTGGTGATCTTGACTATTATGATATTTATAATATGTAATCGCTTTATCATCGATCGATAATTTCTTAATCTTGGTATTTATTCTTGGAAATTTTAGAAAATGGTCAAGAAGAAAGCTACCTCATCCACCATCACTCCCATGACTATTCAAGAAATGGTCATTTGAAAGTGTTAGCGCAACTATAGCACAACATGTCACCGACATCGCTAGAGCCAAGTCGAAGCGTTGAAGTCGAACAATTGCCCAAGAGGCACGTGAAGTCGAAATTGCAAGGCAAGCGGAGATTGCAAAAGATCGAGATCGCAAGGCAAGTCGAGATCGCAAGAGAAGCCGAAATTGCAAGAGAAGTCGAGAACGCCCGAATTGCTCGAGAGGTCAAGTCGGGCGTGTCGCTCAAGCAACACGCGAGGTCAAGTCGCCGCATTGTCGAAGAGAATCGCGCCGCGAGGTCGCACGCCTTGTTGAAATGGCAAACTCAAATGCAACTAACACTCCAACAAATCAAAGTGAGTCCACCGTAACTCGCAAGTGTAGTTACAAAGAGTTCATGAACCGCAGCCGACATTCTTCAAGGGCATCAAGGTGCTATTGGTTTACTTCATTGGTTTGAGAGAACCGAGATCGTATTTCGCTAAGTGATCGCGACAGATGATTGCAAAGTCAAGTTTATGATCGAACTTTGTTAGAAGATGCGTTATCTTGGTGGAAAGGCCATGCTCAACCAATTGGAATGGAAGAAGCTTGTAAGATTTCATGGTCGATCTGAAACAACTGTTAATGAAACAAGATTGCCCGAGAACCGAGATCAAGAAACTCAAGATGAGTATTACCACTTGGTCGCTAAAGGTAATGATCTCAAGACATACTTCAAGAGATTCCATGAGTGAGAGCTCTATGTCCTCATCTGTTTCCCACCAATGAAAAGCTTTTGGAAGCTTTGATCGGAGGTTTACCTCAAGCATCAAGGAGATGTCATCGCTCAATCCAAAAACTGTTGAAGAAGTTGTCATTGTATCCCACCGCCTTATGGAACCAATACTAAAGCTTGCAAATGCACAAGGCTCAAGTGACAACAAAAGAAAGTTTGATGATCGAAAACCTCAAATTTCAACCACCATCGGTCCAACAACAACAATCGAACAACAACAACCAATATCACCGCAATGTAAACCAACATCACAATCGGCAAAACCGAAGGCAAGAAGCCGCAAGGGCTTATGCCGCACCCACCGCCGGAAAAGGGTATGTAGGACCACATCCCGATGTAACGGTGTTTGATGCACCATTCGACCTTGTACCGTGAAGTGCGATAAGTGCAACAAGGTAGGTCATCAAGGTAAGCATTGCCGAAACCCCGGAAGAGGCAACACCGTGACAAACATGAACCGCTATGGATGTGGAGAACAAGGTCATTTCAAGAGTCAATGCCCAAAGTTAAATGTCGCTCAAACAAACAATGCGCGTGCAAGAGTGTACATGCTAGGAGATGGAGATGCACCGTTGAACCCCGACATTGTGACGGTACGTATTCTCTTAACAATCATTCTCGCAAAAATCTTGTTTGATTCTCGAGCGATAAGAGTTTTGTATCTACTACTTTTGCACCATTACTTGAAATATCCCCAATCGCCTTAGATACAACTTATGAGATAGAACTTGCCGATGGGAAAATAATAGGAACCAACACCGTAATCCGTAATTGTCCTATTCTATTACAAGATCACTGCTCCTCATAGATCTTTTGCCAATCAAACTTGGAAGTTTCGATGTCGAATTGGCATGGATTGGTTGTCCAAACACCGTGCTAGGATTGTTTGTGACGAGAAAACCGCTCATATCCCGATCAACGGTGAAACCTTAGTCATCCAAGGAGATCAAAGTAGAAAGTACTTAAGTATCATATCCCGTATGAAATCAATAAAGTACATGGAAAAGGATGTTATGCCTTCTTAGCTCAAGTAACGGAAAAGAAGTCGGAAGAGAAACGACTAGAGGATGTACCGTAATCAAGGAATTTCCGAGGTGTTTCGGAAGATTTGCCCGACTCCCACCGCCGACAAGTCGAATTTCAAATCGATCTTATTCACGGAGCTACTCTCGTAGCACGAGCACCGCATCGCTTAGCGCCTCGTAAATGCAAGAGTTATCCAAACAACTAGAAGAGCTATCCGAGAAAGGATTCATTAGACCAAGTTCCTCACCCCGGGAGCACCGTATTATTCGTTAAGAAGAAAGATGGATCATTCCGGATGTGTATCGATTATAGAGAATTGAACAAGCTCACAATCAAAACCGCTATCCCTTACCAAGAATCGATGATCCGCTTGATCGGTTATAAGGCTCGAGTGTATACTTGAAGATTGATTTAAGATCCGGATATCATCGCCACGGTAAGAGAAGAAGATATACCCAAGACCGCATTTAGAACTCGATATGGCCATTATGAATTCCAAGTAATGCCATTCGGTTTAACTAATGCACCGCCAGATTATGGACCTCATGAATAGAGTCTCGCAAACCATATCTCGGATAAATTCGTCATTGTGTTCATCGACGATATTCTTATCTACTCGTAATAAAGAAGAACATGCGAACATCCAAGACCGTCCCGGTTACTCAAGGAAAAATTGTACGCAAAGTTTTCCAAGTGTGACTTTTGGATTGAGACACCCAATTTCTTGGTCATGTGATCGACAAAGGAAGGAATCCATGTGGATCCCGCAAAGATTGAATCATAAGAATTGGCCAAGCACCCACTAACCCCATCGAAATTCGCCAATTCTTAGGACTTGCTTGGTTATTATCGAAGATTCATCAAGGTTTCTCGAAAATAGCTAAACCATTGACCGAGTTAACCCGTAAAACGAAGAAATTCGAATGGGAGACGATCAAGAATCGCCTTTTCAACTCCTAAAGAACAAACTTTATGAAGCACCTATCTTGGCACTCTAGGAAGGAGTCAAGATTTTGTAGTATATTGTGATGCTTCACACATGGGTTTAGGCGTTGTTCTCATGCAAAGGAACAAGGTGATTGCTTATGCTTCACGACAACTCAAAACTCATGAGAAGAATTATACTACTCACGATCTAGAACTTGGCGCCGTGGTATTTGCACTCAAATTATGGAGACATTATCAGACGGAACCAAATGTATAGTGTACATCGATCACAAAAGTCTTCAACACATCTTAGATCAAAAGGAATTGAATATGCGCCAACGTCCGCCGGCTCGAATTGCTTAGTGATTATGACCGCGAGATCCGTTATCATCCGGAAAGGCAAACGTTGTTGCCGATGCCTCGAGCGTAAAAGATCGCCTAAGCCACTTAGAGTGAGATCATTGGGAATGGTAATCAATTCACCCCTACCATCGAAAATTCTTGAAGCTCGATCGAAGCCCTTAAGGAAGAAAATAGGCCGAATGAGAAGATTTATGGCATGCTTGGGAGAATGAGAATGGATTTGTGAAGAGATCGGACGGAACGCTATGTTTCAAGAATCAAGTTGGATTCCACTCTTTGGAGGTATCCGAGAACTCATCATGCATGAATCACATAAATCAAGTATTCCATACATCCCGGTCCCAACAAGATGTATCAAGATCTAAAGCTTTTGTACCGGTGGCCTAATATGAAGGTCGATATCATCAGATACGCCAAGAATGTTTGACATGCTTGAAAGTTAAAGTCGAACATCAAAAGCCATCCGGATTGTTAACTCAACCGTAACTTCCTATGTGGAAATGGGAAAGAATCACAATGGACTTCATCACAAAGTTGCCAAAAACTTCTAATGGTTTTGACACCATTTGGGTTATTGTAGACCGCCTTACAAAGTCCGCCATTTCTTGCCAATCAAGGAGAACGACGAGATGATTACACTCGCTAGATCGTACATCAAAGAGATTGTTTTCGTCACGGTGTACCAATCTCTATCATATCCGACCGTGATAGCCGATTCACCTCAAGATTTTGGCAAACGCTTCAAAGAGCCATGGGTACCAACTTAGATATGAGTACCGCGTACCATCCTCAAACAGATGGACAAAGTGAAAGAACGATCCAACTCGGAAGACATGCTAAGAGCATGTGTGATTGATTTCGGAAAAGGATGGGATAAGCACTTACCCGGTGAATTCTCTTACAATAACAGCTTATCACGCCAAGATTAAAGTCGCTCCTTTTGAAGCACTCTATGGAAGAAAATGCCGATCGCCCGGTTCTTTGGGAGGAAGTTGGAGAAGTACAACTTACAGCCCCAAATTGTCCAAGAGACAACAGAAAAGATAATGCAAATTCGCAAAGATTGCAAGCAACTCGAGATAGACAAAAGAGCTACGCAGATGTTCAAGAAAACCAATGGAATTCCAAGTCGGAGACCGTAATGCTCAAAGTATCACCCAGAAGGGATGGTCGATTTGGAAAACGAGGAAAGCTCAAACCTCGATACGTCGGACCATTCAAAATTCTTCAAAGAATTGGTCCAATGGCATATAAACTTGATCTTCCCAAGAACTTAGCCGAGTACATGACACGCTCCATGTCTCAAATCTTAAGAAGTGTCTTTCGGATGAAACTCTAGTCGTACCACTCAAGGACATCCACTCAATGACAAACTTAGCTTTGTCAAGAACCCGTCGAGATCATGGATGAGAAGTTAAGAGGCTTAAGCAAAGCCGCATTCCTATCGTTAAAGTTCGATGGAATCATAAGAAACGAGGTGCAGAGTTCACCGGGAGCGCGAGGATGTAATGCGCTCCAAGTATCCCCACCTATTCATCTAGATCACCCATGATGACCTCTGCGAGTTTAACCATGGACGCGTTCTCTTAAGGGTAGGTACTTGTAAGCTCCGGAAAATTTCAATGTACTTAACGCTTTAATCGTGAATTTAACACGATCTATTTCGTCATGAAATTTTCTAAACATCACATTTGCATATCATTTGGCATATGCATGATCAACGCAGCTTGAGCGCTCATAAAATATACCGTTGTGATCTAAATAAATTTCCCACTATCTTGATAATCCTAAAATACGTAATGAATACGTAAAAATTTGTAAAATTACGAATTTAAATATAACAAAAATATATAAAATTCAGATTGGGCCTCAAAACTTATTGGACTTTTCACCACTTAAACCCAACTTGTTAACGGGCCTTAAAACCGGATCAAACCCACACCGTGATTTCTTTGGGCCTCGTTACCCAATTCGAGCCCAACTCATTTATTTCTTTGGGCCTTGTCTCGTCCGATCCAACAAACAAACCCAACATTTTTTTCTTTTCCTTGGGCCATCGCCGAGCCCAACCCACCCATGTTTTGGCTTGGGTCTCGCTCACGCCACATGATCCACATATATGTATTAGAAGATCTAAGGACTTAAAAGGTTTTGTGTTTTCTTTCTTTGTAACCGAACAAGGACCAAAACCAAACTAGCCAAGATACCAAACTAAACTATAAACATCAAACTCTACTCTTGGATTATAAGAAGTTGCGTGTGTAGGGAAAAAGGAGACAAAACCATGCTTAGACACCCTAACAATAATATTAAACTAAACCTAGACATTGACTAATCTTTTGACTTCATTAACCTTTGGATCAAATGTTCCCCCATGGACAAAATGTGATTCGACAAGGCAAAGCATGCCTCATTTTCAGCCGAACTCCACACAAGTTAGACCAAGTTCAATGTGCATGTGACTAATAAAACTAGGAATAGGAGAGAGCTAGGAGATTAAAAAATTAGGAAGGCCATACTTAGGCTTTCTTTATAACCACTCAAAATACTTGGCAAGTCACAAGTTCACAACACATTTCACTCACATTCACTCTCAACTTATACGAACTCGTCCACTGTGGAGACTATCGAAGTGAGTTAGGAACGAAGCAAGGGACTTTGTGAAAGTCATAAGGGTACTAGTAATCGTGTAGTGTTATAAGGAGAACACGGGTATTGCATTCAAACCACCTTCTCATTGATTCATCCCCACTCTTGACGAGTGTAGTAAGTCTTCATCAAGCTCATTTTGTTTCCCACTCATTTCATATATTTATGCACGAATAAATGTTATATCACACGTTAAATAGTTAAACACACCAAATGACTAGTAAATCTTTATATACATGTTGTGCAATAGAAAAAGTGCTACATTCATGCCTTATAGTCACTTAAACACAAAAACACGACACTAATGATCAACTTAGAAACCATACGAGGACTTCTCATCCCCTCGTTCACTATAAAACTCATGACAAGACAAACGGGCCTAAAGCCCAACTGTCGAGCCCAATAAGCCCAAATGAAGTCCAAATGAAGCCCTACCCGGCCCAATGAGTCTATTATAAGCAAATAAGCACTAAAGATAAGCTAGAAATGAGTTGTGATCATCTTGTAAAGTTTTCGTATATTAAAAAGGGTACTTCGGACCGAATTTGCAAATCAAATGAATTTTGGGTTAAAAGCGTAACTTTTAAAAAGATAAAGGGTCATATATTACGTATAACAAACATGCATGAGAAGTCTAAGGGCTAATATGGCAAATTTATAAAGTAAATGGGTATGATTTCACGTGCATGTGCACGCATAAAACCACAAGGACCGCTTGTGTAATTAACCGAAACTTATTATATATAAGTTTTGGGTGAAAAGTGACAAATTAGAAAAGTAAAGGTTTAAAGCGATAAACATAACTTGAGGGCTGTTTTGTAAAATCAGTTTTACCAAAGGATTAAAATGTCATTTCGAAAGTTTTGATATAAAATATTTTGGGTAGAAAGTGTAAATTACTCAAATTTGAGGGACTAAACTCGTACTTTTGTAACTCGAGGGTAAAAGTGTAAATTGGGAAAAGTTTATCAAAACTTATGATTTCATAATAGCCTCGTAAAATAAGTATTTTGATCACATGAGCGTAATATTTTCAATAACGATAAATTTATTTCATGTATAAATATATATGTAAATATATATTATTAGAAAGTATATGTAAAAATATACTTATTTTGATAAAATACTGGGAATCTAAATACGTTAAAATGATCAACTAATTTACTAAGATCACAACGGGGAACATTTCACTTATGCGTAAGTGAGGATCACTAGTTAAGACAATGTAGCATGTAAATTAACTTAAAACGTTAATCACGATCGCACACTATTGGATTGGACAATCCAATGATCTATTGAATAAGAATATTCAATGCTCTATTATTTTGGTCGCGAACCAAAATGCTCATTACTGAGACTCGCCATCTCATCATTTTAGGTTTCGAGTTGGAACCTCCGCTACATTGTGCTTGATCTATTTGTGCGTGTGCATTATCATCAAGGTGAGTTCATAGCCTCGCTTTTACTTTATTTTTGCAAACCCCGCGAGGGAGATACATGCTCTAAACTAGAACACAAGGTTTTTCATAAATGCTTGATCTTCTTGATTATTGGTACTGCCTAAGTTGTTAGCCACAAGTCCCCTGATCATGAACCATTAGTCACCGCGAGTGAACGAGATATCGTGAATAGTACTACGGGATTAACGAACCCGCTTCGGTTATAGAGAAATAACCGGGCGCACCATATCGAATTTCTTTAGGTAATTGGCTATTACCTCCTTTGGGGCATACTTACGACACCTTTGGTAATTCGTGTATGCAGTTGAGTCTTGGTTTCATGAGCTTAGCGCATAATAATCTGTGATTTTTCTTATGATATTGTTAGTTTACAATGATCATGATCTTATACTTGTGTTCAACTTATTTTAAACCTATGGACTTCACTCAACAATTTTGTTGACCTTTTAAGCATGTTATCTCGTGTAATCAATGAAGATTATGACCAAGGTGCGGAACGGGCATGGCAAGGCTTATCCGGTGGTGTAAAACATAAAAGTTATCATTTCTTTCAAACTCATGATCTTTCTTTTGGGAAAACACTTGATCTATTTACAATGTTTTGTAACAAACTATGAGTTTTCGATGAATGATAACTATTTTAATAAAACGACCTCTTTCGAATTAGTCGATTTTCTATAATTATTGACTATGATCTCCATTCAAGTAACACCGGAATTAGTCTTCAAAAGCTTGTTTCATTAAGATTTTCGGGTGTTACATCATGCTCATTTCAAACTAGTCGTGCACGATTTTCGCAAAATCATCACATAACTCTTGACAAATTGAACCGAAGATAATGTTGTCGTTGGAAACGCTCCTAAACATTATTATCAAGTGTTTAGTCATTCATGTGTGACATGTTGCTTTAATATGGCTTTTATGTTAGTAATTAAGGCTAGGCTTATGTAAAAAGCCCACGAGCCTATGCAAAGGCCCAAAAGGCCAAGGAAAGGACTAGATGTGTTTCCATACCTCCCTTCCCCTATAAATACCTTGTTACCTCTCATATGAAAAGGTGTTGTTCACCTTATCTATTCTATGCATAACCTTTCATATTGTATCGTGTGATTTGTGTGCTCAACATTCTATCTTCATCTCATTTCTATCATCTACATACTTGTGTTAACTTATGGTGACCTAACAGTGGTATCATACGCCATTTAGTTGGGTGAAACACTTTTGTTTTTGAAGTTCTAGTCGTACGCGTAAGAGTCTCGTTATATACTTTTTATTTGCATAAAAGCTTTGATTTTTTAACTTGTAAACTCAAGATTCTTATGGGTTAAGGTTTATTTAGGGTTAAAGTTTCTGTTTATTGCAAAAAGTTAAAAACTTTACGTGTTTAGATTGGTTTTTTAAGTGTTTCATCAAATATTTCACCATTTTTCTCGAACAAGTGTTGAGGGGGAGAAAGTAAATATTTTTCAGTTTCATAAAACCTTGTACTTGCATGTTACCAAAAATTCGTTGTTTCTTCTACATGGTGGACATGTATCTTGTTATATACTCTCCTCGGACTCAAAAGTTTTCAAATTTCACTATTTTAAAAGTCGAGGGGAAGTATCGTTAAGTTTCTTACCTAAAATGTGTTTTGTCTAAACAAAATGGAAGTTAATGGGTCTTGGTTGAAAGACCAACAGGAGTCTACGTCATTGGTCTCAAATGGATTTGGAAGAATAAGTTAGATGCTGAAGGTACGGTTATCCGAAACAAGTCACGTCTGGTGGCTAAGGGTTATAGACAGGAAGAGGGTATCGACTTTGAAGAATCATTTGCTCGGTAGCTAGACTTGAGGTCAGACGGATTTTTCTCGGCATTTGCAGCTCACATGAACATCATCATCAATCGATGGATGTCAAAGCGCGCTCGAATGGTAAATCAAGGAAACAGTATATGTTAGTCAGCCAGAAGGATTTGTTGATCCAGAGTTCCCTAATCACGTCTACAAACTGAACAAGGCTCTCTACGGTTTCAAACAAGCCCCTCGGGCGTGGTATGATAGGTTGTCATCCTTTCTCCTTGCTAATCATTTTATAAAAGGATCGGTCGACCCAACACTGTTTATTCAAAATCATGGGGCACACATTTTAATTGTTCAGATTTATGTTGATGACATCATTTTTGGTTCCATCCACAAAAAGTACTCAAACACTTTTTCACATCTAATGAAAACAAATTTTGAAATGTCAATGATGGGTGAACTTACGTTCTTCTTAGGACTGCAAGTTCATCAATCACCCCGTGGTATTTTCTTAAGTCAGTCCAAATATGCTCTTGAAATATTGAATAAACATGGAATGCAAAGTTGTGACACCTATGCAACACCAATGGCACATACCAACAAACTGGATGCTGATTTATATGGGAAATTGGCTGACCCTACCAAATACCGCAATATTATTGGGTATCTCATGTATCTAATGTACCAAGAGACCCGACATTGTATTTTTCAGATATCTTTGCTCCGCTATCGGTCAAGGCCAATGAAATACACCTCTAAGGATAAAAGAACTCGATACATCAAGGGAACCATTAACTTGGGGATCTTGTATCCGAAGGATTCTGGTTTTGGACTAATTACTTTTTCAGACGTTGACCACGCAGGATGCTTAGATTCACGGAAAAGTACTTCTGGAGGTTTACAATTCCTTGGTGATAAATTGGTGTCATGGCAATCGCAGAAACAGGATTGTACATCGCTATCCTCAACTGAAGCAGAATATGTAGCCATGTCTGCATGTTGTGCTCAAGTTATTTGGATGAGAACACAACTCAAAGACTATGGTTATGTATTTGACAGAATTCCGGTGTATTGTGGCAACCGAAGTGCTATTGCGATCTCGTGCAACACCGTTCAACACTCGAAGTCAAAGCACATCGATCTTCGATATCATTTCATCAAAGAGCATGTGGAAAAGGGTACCGTTGAATTATACTTTCTAGGTACATAACACCAATTGGCGGATCTTCTCACTAAAGCCTTGCCTCCCACAAGATTTACTGATTTGATTCAATGTATTGGTATGAGGTGTTTGACTCCAGAAGAACTGGACGAACTTTTAAAACATTCTTGAAAAGACAAACACCAAAACCTCTTTTGTAAATATTTTTCAAAAACAAAATACAAAAATATAAAATCTGATAAAATCCAAAAATATTCTTCTATCAAAAAATTAAACATTGCAAGTACAAAACTTCCATCAACACAGTGTTCCATCAAACATTTCACCATTTTTCTCGAACAAGTGTTGAGGGGGAGAAAGTAAATATTTTTCAGTTTCATAAAACCTTGTACTTGCATGTTACCAAAAATTCGTTGATTTTTCTACATGGTGGACATGTATCTTGTTATATACTCTCCTCGGACTCAAAAGTTTTCAAATTTCACTATTTCAAAAGTCGAGGGGAAGTATCATTAAGTTTCTTACCTAAAATGTGTTTTGTCTAACCAAAATGGAAGTTAATGGGTCTTGGTTGAAAAAGTTTGTGGTTGAGGGACTAATTATGTCACTTTTGCAAAATTATTTTAAACAAAACCAACCTTCCAACGTCATTCAATGCACCACCAACTTGCATTTACCCCAAAACCAACCAAGATCCAACGGCTATCATTCAACCTTCAAATCCGTCCAACAAATTCAAAATCTGTAAGTGGAATAAGATTTAGATCATGATTTTAAGCTAAGGTTTTCAAATTCTTTTAAATCTAATGGTTAATCTTTCAAACCTTTGATTTTCGAGTATACGCGTATGCGTAGGAATTGGGATTACGCATATGTGATGTTGTGATTAAATGGTTGGTGTCAAAAACCTTCTAAACATGTTATAAAGCCATGTCAATCATAAATTTGAATCTTTTTGAATAATTAAGGTTTAAGTTCATATTTGGGGATTTTCGTATTTTTGTGTTTTGTGCAATTAGATGCTTAGGTTAGTATTAGAATATGGTTAATTACATGAAATGAGCCTTTAATTCCACCCAGAAACATCAATATGTGAAAATTTAAGTTTTAGGGTTCATAAGGTCGTTGCCCTTGAATCTTTTGATTCTGTGGGTGTTTTGTGTTAAAATTTGTTCTAGACTACTCCTTAGACATCTAGGAATGTGCATAAAACAATCTTTATTGATCTTCATGGTGTAATCTGTTAAGCGTAGATTCTAGGGTTTAGGGTTTTAGGAACCTTATGCCTAACTGTTCTTGGCTTATATGATTTGACTTTGTGCCTGTTTTGTGTATCTGAGAGTATTAGGGTTGCTTAGTAATCAAGTTTTCATGTTTATGTGTTTCAGGTTTCTTACACGTAAAATTCAGACTAAAGGTGTTCATGATTTACGCATATGGAAAACCTTTATGCGTAAAGGTTACGCATAAGAGTAATCTTACGCATAACTCTTACGCATAAGGGGTCTACAGTGGGACTACGCGTATCCTGGAAGGATATGCGTAAACTTGAATGTTTACGCCTAAGCTTTACTCTTACGAGTAAAACTTACGTGTAACATTTTGCTAAAGCTTAGGCGTAAGCCTTTAAGCCTTTGGACCAGCTTTACGCATAAGAATTTCTTACGCCTAAGGCTTGCCCTTACGCTTAAGGTTACGCCTACGCCTAAAGCTTCTTCTTACGCATAAATTCACATGTTTACGCTTATGCCAACTATTCACCTTGTTTTGAAATGTTACGCGTAGTATAACTTGTAACTGTTACACTTAAGTCACAAAACCAAAATGTTACTCATAAGCTCTAAAAGGTTAGTATGTTGTGTGTTTAAGTGAAATTTGGACATTAAAACTTCAAAATTAACAGATTCACGTAACTTATCACATCAACTTCATTCAATTGGACTAAAAGTGACTTTGGACTCGTAACATTCATATACATGATAACTTCAAACAAGTAATTGGATAATAAAATCAAACTAAAACTAACACAATGTGTTTCAATATGTTGGTTCTTTTGTCTCAATACCTTTCAGATCACAAAATGGCTGTCAATCAAGAGAACCTCAATGCCTCAAATGAGCTCACTATGGTTGATATCTTCCCTGCTGACTACAACAAAACCGTTGGAAAGAACAACCTCCGTGTCGACTTCAACAACTTCACATGCTCAGAATCCTCATGCAGAGTTGCTGTTGACATCCTCAAGAATCACCCTTTCCATCTCATGCTCACTAACTCTGCCACCGTACCCGACATCTACATTCATCAGTTTTGACATACTATGGACAAAATTGACGGTCAAGATGCAGTTAAAGTGACTCTTGGCACTAAGGAAGTCACGGTCACTGTGGCAGATCGTCGAGTCATTCTTCTTCTTCCGGTCATTCCTTCTACTGAAAACGTTCCGATTTCTAATGAAGAGGAGGTATTGGATTTCATGGTTAACATTGGATACGATGAAGCTTCTGGTATCATCTCTAAGCACTCCAGTGTCGATCTAAAAAATATCCCACAACCCTGAAGGACCATCTACATCATGATCGCCAAATCAGTCTCAGGCAGAGATAGTGGTCATGAACATCCGAAGCTTATGCATCTTCAAACCTTATGGGGGATGGTTCATATGAACCACATTGATTATGCTAGCTTAATCTAGGAAGACATGATGCAACACTACAGGAAGCCTGGTTCCAAGATTCCCTTCATCAGATACACCAAACTGCTGATACAAAACATTCTCGGGAAGCATAGGGACATCCCACTAAGACTGAATGACCCAAACATGCACTCCATGTTGTATGAGCCTACCTTGAATTCTGTTAGGTTCAAAGACTCCTCAACCAGAAAACAAGGTGCGGAACTACTTGCTTGCTTGATTACCGATGATATCAAGGTTCTTCCGTCCTACCTACGTTACAATGAAGCAGTACGTATGGGAAAAGTTGGCTTCATGGATGAGAAGACAACTCCAGTGGCTACTACAAGGGCTAAGAGAGCTGGAAGCACTGGAAGCACAAATAAGTAAAAGAAAAAAAATCCAAGCCTAAAGAGGAAAGTCCCAGCCAAAATCGTTCATCCCAAAGCAGAACCGAAACCAGTTCAACAAGATGACGATTCTGAAACTGAGTCGGATGACCTTACTTTCTACTCCGAAGTACATACTAATAAGAAGACAAAGGACAAACCTGCTAGTCCATCATCTGGCAAAGGGAAGAAACCTATCAAAGAAGAAGAAGAAGAGGATTCTGAATGGGAGTATGATCCTAATGCTGCAGAGAAACAACTTCAGAAAACTCTGAAGCAGCAAAGGATAGAGAAAGCTGCCGAAGAGTTTGCCCTTCAACAACTTAAAGGACCTGGAGGTTACATCGGTGGTGTTCTTGCTACATCCATTCTTGATCCGGTTAATCAACCCGGTAAAGGAACCGATGCCACCACCAAGGAATCTACAGAGGAACAGCAGCAAGAGGATGAGGATATGTTTGATCATGGAGATAACCAAGATAATGATGAGAGAATCACAGAGAAAGATGTGTTGGAAGCGGAAAATGAGAGGGCTGCAGACGAAGTTGCTAAAAAGGCTGAAGAGGAACGCATAAGGATGGAAACAGATAACTATATTCTAGACAACCCCGAACACAATCCTGAGCAATCTTCGGAACCACCCCGTGACACTTCCAAAACCGAATCATCCTCTCACTCATCACCGCCACCATCCAAAGAAACAATAACAAAATCATCCTCAAAATTAATCAAGAAAAAGGCCGATACTTGGGCATCTCGCACCAAAGCCAAGATCCAGAAAGCATTGCTTTAATCTAGAAAACGCAAACAAAGTCTTCAGGAACAAAGATTGTACATGCTGGCTGACAAGGTCATCGAGCTTTCTCAGGAGATGGAAAAGTTCAAAGGAGAAAGAGAACATATCAAGGCATTTTTCAACAGAGATGTTCAAGGAGAAATGGATGAGCAGATAAGGAACTACACTTATCACTTTCTCCTCAAATCAGTCCCTGATGTTACCAAAGAAATGTTCATGAATCAGTTCTACCCAACACTCAAAACACTGGTCAAGCAAATGATTACTACAACACCGGTGGTCATGCAAACCCGACCAATCCAGCCTCCAGTTGTCACTGAAGCTGATTTGATTTCAAAGTTAATTCTACAGATGTCTCCTCGAGCTCCTACTTTCACACCAGATGAATTGAAGCTGTATGAGGTACTTCTTGCACATCAACTGAAAACATCATGCAAGGAAGCTGCTGGTCAGGACAAGCGACCAAGACATGATGATGACAAGGATCAAGACCCGAATGCTAAACGTCAAAAGAAAACTGGCGAGTCATCATTATCCATGTCACGACCACCCCCTAAGACCACCACCACACCTACAAGACAAGCTTCTCAACGACCTCCTTCATCTGACAAACCTCGGGATGCAGATTCTCCACCACCACTGCAAAAAACCGGTGATCACTTTACCTATACCGGTGGTGAGGATGAAGACATTCCTGAGCCCCAGCAACAACCATCACCTCAACCATCACCGCGACCGAAATCATCCTCCGCAACAAAGAAGAAGAAACAAGGTTCTGTCGTCTCATGGTTGGACGAAGAAGACACCGAGGAGTATGAATGGTTTAGCAAGTTGGTTGATGCCACGCCAAGATTGCCTGAAGGTCAAGAACCGGTAGACGGTCGAACAATGGAGCAGGTGAAGATTATCCAAGATGAATTCAAAGTGAAAAAGATGATGAAATGGGAGCTACGTAGGATAAAGAATGACGCATTCAACTTGTTGAAAGACAGATCCTGCAATGCGGTTGAGGTCGAATATCATTTGGACAACATTGCCCGTGCAATGTCCAATAACATTGACTGGCTGAATCCCGAATCGAACATCGATGTTACAAGGAAGGATAAAACTCCCTACTACACTGATTGGACAAAGCCTCTACCTACAATTGGCCGAACCGAACAACCTAAGATTCCATACTGTTTAATCTTCAACAACGACCTCGAGTTTCTTCAACATAGCAGTAGCGTCAGCAAGAAGTATGCTACCTCACTTACCTTCAACATTCCAGCTGCAGTTTTATCCGATAATAGTGCTATTGAAGAAGACACCACCAAATTGTACGTTAACAAGGTGGTGGAGTACGACATCGATGCTAAATACGACATTCATCATTGGCCACCAAGGAGGATATTGTACTACAGAAGCTGTCAAGTACAAAGGTCAAACAAGGAGGTAAAGAGTGACAAGAAAATCGATGCTGTAATGAAGGTTACACTGGCGACAAAGTGGGGTTATTCATTCTTGTCTGAGATCAAGGTCAAGCTACAAGATGAACAGGAATATAATTTCACTGAGGTCGATTTCTTGAGATTTTCACTCAACGACATCGAAGACATGTATCTCGCAAAGGTACAAGGAAGGATGCGACAACTTTTGACAGATATTCAACTTCAGTTCATCACTGCCCTGCTGATCTTTATTCGCAGCAAAGTCATTCAAGAATGTGTTGAAGATCTACAACTTCCGGTCGAATCATACCAGAAGCAGATAAATCTTACAAAATTGTTGCTACACTTTCCCAACCTTAATCAACAAGCTCAGTACACCATCATGCATAAACCGAAGTTTGGAATCATCTACCGCAGTGAACATCACCATACATGTTTCATGGCATTTGACGAGATCCACAAGTTCTATGACGTGACGTTGAAGATGGTTCAAGACGGGTTAGCTTATCGGTTAAAGGATATTCAAGAGGATATTGGTAAGAAGAAGAGATGGAATTCAGAGGAACGCAAAGAAGTTCGCAGGTTTATCACGCGGCTGGATGAAAGGTTGTTCCACCGGGATCAGATGAGAAGGTTGGAGAGCTATGTGGGAGGACGACAAAGTTTCTCTATCTTGACGTTTCAACGTGAAGATAAAGTCCCAGGTCATGTGTAAACGTTGGGTACTCTTTCAAACACTCTTGATTGTATTTTGATATTTGATTTATTTATTCATAATGGTTTGTACATAAATAGCAGTGTACAACCCGATCTTGTAATGAAAGAACCCTGTGGCACGCTTCAGTGCCACAATCCTTATAAAAGGAGCGAAAGCTTCTTACTTTTGAGTAAAATTTATCAAACTTTCAATATTTTCAAAATTTTGCTCAAAAGAACAAGTACTCTCTCTTGTATTTTCTAAACCTCAAAAGTTAATATCACTTGTTGAGGGGGAGTATTTGCAAACAAATTTGTTCTAACAATGTTCTTTGTGGAAATCTTCCTGTAAAACTTGAAATGGTTATATTCGATATCAAAATTTCATCAAAAATAACATTAATATGCCATTTTTTAGAGGGAGAAAAATTGTGTCATACAAATATGTTGGATTGTGATTGAATCTAAGTGTGCATAGACTTAACCATTGAATTGACGAGCTCTAAAATGTCGTAAATTGAAAAGACTTGTCCGGGACGGGTAATAATTTCAAACTAGTTCGCTAGTGATGTAAACGTGTCTCGCAAATGACTAGTCTTAGAAGAATGTACCATCCGAGAAACTCTTGGTAGATATGAACCTTGACGGGTCTAACCTCCTCACCAAGGAGTGTTTACAACTTCATGCTGACCTAGTCAGTAATGTAACCGTGTCTCGCGGGGAATTGTCTATCTTGAGTCGATCAATTCAAAAGTGCGCGCTCCACCCTCACTGTGCAGATTTCAGTCAAAACTCATAAGCACGTGTAGATGGGGAGTATTTCTGAAAACACAAAACTCTCGAAGTGTTACAAACATGTTTTCATTCATAAACATTTTGAGAGATTTTCATGAAAATGGTTTTATGGCAACATAGGATAGTCATGGAGTTATAAGGTGACTAAGTTTAGGGATAAACGTCCTATGATCCGCCAGAGCCGGAGGGATCTACCCAAGGAAATCACCAATAGTTAGTATTTAGAAGTGCTTAGGTATGATTGGAAAAGGAGAAAATGAGAATCGGAGAAATAAGGAGTTGAAGAATTAAAAGGAAAAGTAAAGAAAAGGGTGAAAAGAAATAGCCCTCCAATTTATTCAACTTAGGGCAGACACCGGGTTCAATTCATATGCTACTAGTTGTCACAATATGACACCGGTATTGAAAACAAAGTCGTCATGGACCCAGTGACGCAATGCACCAAACCTTCTTAACCATTCAAGTTCTCTTAATAGAGCTTGTTTCATTCTCACTGGGAACCCTACGTAATCTATCGGCTCTCTCTTAGTGATTGCAGGTATTGAAGAAGGAGAACCTCTCCCTATCCGCTTAGGAAAACCAAAACGCACTATTGAGTCTAGAGCCACGAGATTCATCAAAAGATATCTTAGGAACACTTGACTTTTCATCACTTGTCGTTCAACAATAAGAACGCAAGTGAATCATTTTAGAGTCCTTCGCAGATCCTTTCAATCTACCGAGAACATTTATGAGGGGATTCACAATTGTAATCCTCAGTGATTGATTGGAAACTCCTGCCAAGGTCAACATCAAACAGCCCTGACAACAGGTCACTTCGATAACTCCTTGTGGGTTACTGATAACATCAAATTATCCTGAATATTAAGTGTCAATTTCCCCTGATAATGCTTGTAATTTATATCATTTTTATTGATTTACGCTTGTTTTCCATTATATTCCACTTTCAGGTAAATTACGAGCATTGGAGCTAAAGAGACGCGAAATTGGAGAATTATTAAAGATTTATCATAGTATGCTCACTTTGAAGAAGTTACGGCGTAACTCATCTCTCACATTACGTCGTAACTAAAGCTTGACTCAGAAAGCTAACTTATCAGAAGATTACGGCGTATCTCTCCCAAAAGATTACGACGTAACTATATTAGGTTAGATGAGGATCCGCGCCGCTGATAACTACGCCGTAACTCGTGCATAAACTACGGCGTAACCACGAATTATTGAAGATATGGCGTAACCACTTCTAAGGTTACGCCGTAACCAGCAGATCTAGTGCAATTTATGAAGAAATAGATGATTACGACGTAACTATTTTATTAGTTACGCAATAACCAAGATCTGGCCTATAAATACCCTACAATTTCCATCATTTCAAAGCATCCTATTTCACACACCACAACCAAAGAACGTGGGAAGAAGCCAAAGGCAGGTCTAGAGGAGCATACGGAGCTATCTCCAAGGGAGAAATCACTCCCCTACGTTAAGCATTAGCATTTTATCTTTTCTTTACTTTCGATTCATCTATTTCGTAACATTAAATATTGAATTGATTTATATGGTTAATATGAGCGGCTAAGCACCTCTTAGTGCTGGCCTAGTTATGATTCCTTAATTATTTTGTTTACGTTTACATTACTTCCGTATAATTATTTCTAAGTGTATGCATGCATAGTTTATTGGTAGCTACCCTTGTTTCGGTAGTTTTGAATGGTGGTAAAGGCTAGTTGCTTAGGAGATATGACCAATCGACCCTAAGTGAGTAGATCGAGACGGAAGGGTAAGATATTACCAACCGACGACCCTTTCTACTTGTGCGATTTGACCAACCGATCACATACCGCTTGGATGAACTTAAGAATTAAGGGTGAGTGTTTAAGTTGCTAACGCCCGGCACTCACTATTATAAGTCTAGCATGTAGCGGAACTTAATGACTCGGCTTAGGGACCAGAACAACTGGAATTACGAGGGACACCGACTTCTCCGGTGGTGGCATCTTTGCCGATAGGTTAGGCGAACCGACCAAATGTCGTCCTCTCGACTTTGACCCCACCTGAAGTAATTGGAAGTAATTAGACGTAGACATTACTAGCTAGGATGAATGACTAGGTTTGCACCACTCTCCTCTATTTGATCACACCTTTGCTTTTATTTGCTTTAGTACTTTATTAGTTAAATCATTATCAAAACATTCTTAAAATCTGTGACACCTATACTTAGTATTAATCCAACACACATAGCTCTTGGGACGACCTCAGTTTTACCGAATACTACACTACACACGACCGGGTACACTGCCCATTAATGTATTAGGATAGACCATAGGTATAACGAGACATTAAAATATTAAAACCTGGTCAGTAAAACCTGCATCAAGTTTTTGGCGCCGTTGACGGGGAGTTATATTAGGATTGCTATTAAGTCTTTCATTTTAGTTTTGTTTTAAAATTTCTCACGATCTCTTTTCAAGTTTTCAGGTACCATGGAAGTCGTTAACATTGATAAGCTCACTCTCGAGGAATATTTAGTGTTAACAAGGGAAGAACAAGGACAAGGGATTGTTAGGCCGGCTATTGTAGAAGATGCTCAATTCGAAATCAAACCTCAATTTATGAGGGAATTGCGTGCAAATCCCTTTTCTCTAAAAGCATTACCGATGATGCTCATGAGCATATAGACAACGTGGAATACATTGTCAGCCTATTCAAAATTCCTAAAGTCTCAAACAATGCTGTCATGTTACGGGTGTTCCTTATTTCTCTTACGGGAGCTGCTAAAAGGTGGGTTGATCGATTACACCGCCGTCAACAACACCGCCTATCCTAAAAAAGTATTTCATTCAGAGATATTGTCCTCCATCAAGGACTGCTAAGCAATTAGAAGAAATCCATAACTTCAAGCAAAAGGGTGATGAAACATTGTACCAAGCATGGGAAAGGTATAACGAATTATTATACAAATGCCCTACTCACGACCTCAACAGCCAACAAAAGGTGAACGTCTTTTACAAATGTCTGAACATTTCCTCAAGGCAAATGATTGATTCTCAAGGGCCGATTCCTGGGATGACTCCAACATTGGCTTTGGAAACTATTCAAAAGATGGTTGTCCACTCTCACAAATGGCACAATGGCGGGAGCAACCAAAGTAAGAATGGAAATATGGAAGGCCTTGCAGCAATAAACAACAAATTAGAAAGTCTCGGAAGAGACATGAAGACGCTCAAGGAAAATATGCATTCCATACAAGTGGAACGAAGTGGACACAATGGAAATCCCCCTACTAAGTAATGTTCCTCCAACGAGGAAGTTAAAAGGATCGAAGAAGTAAAATATGGAAGTGGGAGCCCTTTCAACGGATACAATGGTAACGGGCCCAGATACCGAGAAAAGTCCCTAGGTTCTACACAAGAGTCAACAACAATCCTCCTAGACCAAGCCTTAAAGAAATAATAAATAGGCACAACGAGGAATCTACAAAAAAGGGAGATAGACTCAAGGAATGGATGGTCAAGGTGAAAGAAGACACCAACATGAACTTGCAGAACCAAGATGCTGCAATTAAAAACCTCAAAACACAAATTGGGCAATTAGCTAAAAACCTTAAGACCAGTAATGCCAAAGCCATTGCCTGCAAAGCCATATTTGCGCAAGATAAGCCGAAGAAAGAGCAGTGCACCTCCTCTATCACCAATCATCTGTCCGAGATTAACTACCTAAAAGAAGATGATAAATCGGAAGACGACGAAGTCCTGCCAAGCCAACTTCCTGAGAAGCAACAATACCAGGAAAGTTTTCTTCCTCCATGCACTATCGGTAATCTTAAAATTCCCGCATTAGCTGATTTGGGGGCTGGGGTAAACCTTATTTCTACCACTTTGTTTGATAAAATAAAACTTACCAATTTAAAAGAAACAACAATGATGATAGAAATGGCTGATTCCGCTAAGGCTGTACCAAGGGGAGTAGTAAATAATGTGCTCCTTAAAATTGGAAAATTCGTTTTTCCCACTTATTTTTTGGTTATTGACATGGGAAAACGGGAGACTTACAACTTAATTGTTGGAAGACCTTTTCTGGCCACTTGTCGGGCTCAAATTAAGGTATTTGAAAAACAAATTTCTTTGGGAACTGGAAATAAACGAATAACTTTCAGTATGAAAGAGCATTTAAACCCAAAATTATAAATTTCAAATAAAGTTGATGTTGTTAATGTTCAATCACTCGATCCACCTTTATGTTATGATCCTAGTACTAATAATAGTGGAGAAAATGTTGATAGTTGCAAGCGAAACAGAAAAGACCATCGTGTCCAAGGTATTAAGGAAGCTCCGATTCTAAACAAACATTACTGCAACCCGATATTAACCAAGGATAACGAATCAGTGACAGGATGGCCCTCGTTTAACCCTTTTCGAGAATTTTGTGTAGGAAAGGCGGATGAATAGATATGCCCTCACGAGGCTGAAAGACATGATACTAAATTTGGGAAATTAGCATTTGAAGATTGGTACAAGATAAGATTTGGAGACTCATAAATCAATAAGGGATTGGTAAATTACGATAACTATCGTCTTACTAATGCAATAACTAATGATGAAAGATCAAACATGAGTACAACAAGTAGTCTTATAGCTGAAGATGATGACTGGGGAAAGTCATGTATATCATTTAATGAATGGCTCTCACAAAAATTTGGAACATGTAGCATCGGTAACACAGCAAGAAAAAAGGTTTTTATCAAATGGATGAACGATTGCCGCCAACTAGTTGAAGAAGTTGGCCAAGTCCAAAGGCCACCATAAAGCCCCGAGGCTCCGAGTCTAACATAAAGACTCGTAAATAAAGAAAAGTGCTCTTTCGGGAGATAACCCGAATTATCCCTTTCTTTTATTTTATTTCCATTTCTATTGGGTTTTGTGTTTTTAACCATTTTTGCAGGAAACGAAGAGAAATTGCTGCTACAGCATGCTGATCTGACTATAGTTATGGCGTAACTCATCTCAGTGGTTACGCTGTAACAAATCCTTTGCAACAGAATTTCGGATGCATTACCAATTACGGCGTAATCCCATCTCAGTGGTTATACCGTAGCTACACTCTTGCAGTGTATACCAAGTTTTTTCTAGTTACGGCGTAACTCCTTATAAGAGTTACGACGTAACTATCCTATGTTTTACTTCTTTCATTTTAAACACAATAACCTTGTATTAGTATTTTAAATGAACTTTGTGGGTGTGTTCCCTGTAAACCCTCACGAGACTTCACTCGTCCACTTGGGACACCAAGTGGTTTAAAAGACTTGTTGCATATGCTAAATGCAACCGTGATTCCTACGAAAGTGAGTTAGGGTTGTTTTCATTTTCATTTTTATTTTTAGAATAATGCTTGTCGGTAGTGTGATTTTAGGGATTGAAGTTTGCTCGTGGATGCTTATACGAAGGCACGACTCTTTTTCGTGGGCCTTCTTTCTTTTTGGAGCAAATTTCAGGGAAGTTCTCGCTCTAATTATACTTTTCTCTTCACTTTTATTTAACGCTTAGTACAAAAGGGACTTTGTACAATTCAAGTGGGGGGACGGGAGTAGAATTGTCTCTTAAACTTTATTTTGCCCTCGTTTTTCTAGTTTATTTTGAAAAATTATGCCATTTTTAAAATTTTGACATGTTTTTCTTAACCTAACTAGATTAGACCTTAGCCGAGCACATACAACCCTTGATATTATATGGTGAGATTAGCCTTATTCGTTTCGAATATTTTACCCCAAATACACCAAAATTATGAGTGTGCCGATAGCTTGTAAACTTTAGAACTTCGCCTTTGCATCATTTCGAGACCATAGATGAGGTATGTTGAGTTAGCTCGACGTATTTGGACTTTTCATTTTAAGAAGGCAGTATTATAGGATTATCACCCAAATAGCCTACCATTGTGTGTCTATCGATTAGTCACCTCGACTTCTCCACCCCTATATGAAACCCTTTTGTTGCACTCACCTTTAGTGCAAGATACCTCTAGATACACCCATCTGAGCCATTCATTTCATTTTGTTAACCCAATATATTGTTTTTATACACCTATACACCTTAGCCTACCCTGTAGTCTTTATTTATGATTGGGAAGTCATCAGTTGCCTAAGTTCAAGGTTCAAGTGGAAAGGTTCGGGAATCACGCTTTTGTCGATGACATATTCTTAAAGATCATTGAAGACCCCCCGAATTCCCATTGTTCATCTCAAGTGGGGGGATATTATGTTTAGTTGTTATGTTTTCGTTGAAAAAAAAAGTGATTCGAAAAAAAAAATAAAAAATAAAAAAATAGTTATTTAGTTTATTGTAAAGTGCGATGTTATAAGCACTATGCTATGAGCTTTATATAGATCTAGTATCGATGAGGCCACCTCGGTCACATTTGAAGATAGGAGTTGGTAATTGCGCCAACAGTTGAAGAAAAGGTAGTGTGCCCATCATGACGTCCTCTAATGACACATCTACCTAGTATTTCATGATCCGGTTTCTTAACTTCAAAGCTTGAACTTTGGGCGGACGGTAAGTGGTGATGACTTGGTTATAGATTTAGACTATGTGCTTGATTTTTATTTTACACCATTTATATATCCCATGTCTTATCCTATCCTTTAGTTATGAAGCGTGTCTTGGCCATGGATTTGGTCATGTATGAATTTAGTTATGAAGGTGATGCAGCGAGCAATCTTTGGTGTCTTGGCCATGGATTTGGTCATGTATCATTGATTTTGTCCACTTCGCCGTGACATGTTAGTAATGACGAGTCACCCTTAACCTTTGTTGTGTCTACCCATATTGCCTTCGGAAATTGTTTAGCCCTTAACACTAGTGGTTGAGATTTGTGTAACCGCCAAGCTTATGATAGAATACATGCTATGACTGTGCGATTGAGTGATCACCCCGAAATTGACACTTAGAATAGTTGAGAGATTTGAGTGTTTCGTTCCCATTTTGTGAGGTGTTCGGCTTTGTTTTATTCTAGCATAAGGGATGTGAAAACTTATATTTTCCAGGTCATAGGAGATATCTTTTTAGGAATCTATCTAATAAGGTCTACTTGAGGGCAAGTAGAGTTCAAGTGGGGGGATATTTGATAACATCAAATTATCCTGAATATTAAGTGTCAATTTCCACCGATAATGCTTGTAATTTATATCATTTATATGGATTTACGCTTGTTTTCCATTATATTCCACTTTCAGGTAAATTACGAGCATTGGAGCTAAAGAGAGGCGGAATTGGAGAATTATTAAAGATTTATCATAGTATGCTCACTTTGAAGAAGTTGCGGCATAACTCATCTCTCACATTACGCCGTAACTAAAGCGTGACTCAGAAAGCCAACTTATCAGAAGATTACGGTGTAACTTTCCCAAAAGATTACGACGTAACTATATTAGGTCAAATGAAGATCCGCGCCGCTGATAACTACGCCGTAACTCGTGCATAAACTACGGCGTAACCACGAATTATTGAAGATACGGCGTAACCACTTCTAAGGTTATGTCAGAACCAGCAGATCTAATGCAATTTATTTAAGAAATAGATGATTACGGCAGAACGATTTTATTAGTTACACCGTAACCAAGATCCGCCTATAAATACCCCACGATTTTCAAAGATTTCAAAGCATCCCATTTCACACACCACAACCAAAGAACGTGGGAAGAAGCCAAAGGCAGGTCTAGAGGAGCATACGGAGCTATCTCCAAGGAGAAATCACTCCCCACGATAAGCATTAACATTTTATCTTTTCTTTACTTTTGATTCATGTATTTCGTAACATTAAATATTGAATTGATTTGTATGGTTAATATGAGCTGCTAAGCACCTCTTGGTGCCGGCCTAGTTATGATTCCTTAATTGTTTTGTTTACGTTTACATTATCAGATAATTATTTCTAAGTGTATGTATGCATAATTTATTGGTAGCTACCCTTGTTTGGTAGTTTTGAATGGCGGTAGAGGCTAGTTGCTTAGAGATATGACCAAGTCGACCCTAAGTGAGTAGATCGAGATGGAAAGGGTAAGATATAACCAACCGACGAACCCTTTCTACTTGTGCGATTTGACCAACCGATCACCTACCGTTTGGATGAACTTAAGAATTAGGGGTGAGTGTTTAAGTTGCTAACGCCCGGCACTCACTATTATAAGTCTAGCATGTAGCGGAACTTAATGACTCGGCTTAGGGACCAGAACAATCGGACTTATGAGGAGACACCGACTTCTCCGGTGGTGGCATCTTTGTCGATAGGTTAGGCAATGACCAAATGTTGTCCTCTCGACTTTGACCCTACCAAGTAATTGGAAGTAATTAGATATAGACATTACTAGCTAGGATGAATGACTAGGTTAGCACCACTCTCCTCTATTTGATCACACATTTGCTTTTATTTGCTTTAGTATTTTATTAGTTAAATCATTATCAAAACATTCTTAAAATCTTTGACACTTAGACTTAGTATTAATCTAACACACATAGCTCTTGGGATGACCTCGGTTTTACCGAATACTACACTACACATGACCGGGTACACTGCCCGTTAGTGCATTAGGGTAGACCATAGGTATAACGAGACATTATAAATATTAAAACCTGGTCAGTAAAACCTGCATCAGTTACGCTTAGTGTTCACGGTGGTCTCAAACGGTCTACATTCGTGGAGTGATACTTTGGTATAATCAAGTGACTCACAACGACAGAGTAAGGATATTGAGTACGGGGACATCCCGATGACCATCCGGTTTAAGATTCATCTAAAGCCGCGCCAACGAATTGGGATATGCCTGTACAAAACATCCAAACTCTTACGTCGGGAACTTTATTGCTAACTGTCTACATGCAGGATTGGAGATCCAAAGTTCCTGGGAGAAAAGATCGTGCTGATTCTCCACATGCTCATACCAACAACAACATTTATGAAGTTCTCTCAAAAGGCAACTCAAAAGTCAAAATGATTCTTCATCAAAGCCAAAGAATCTACAAAGTTTAAAGACTCGAGAACAACTTCACATCTGAAATCCAAAGTCAAAAGACATGTGAGCATGGTGGAGAAAGACGTGGAGACACCTGAACATCGAAGCTGACCAATGGCAGACAACAGCATACTATCACTACATCCACAAAAGAACAAAGAACAAAGAATACAACGACATCAGAGCTGATAATTTCACAAGAAACACAATCCCAAACTAAGGGGAGATTTTTGTAACCTAAAGCATCTCTACTCACAAGAAAGAAGAATACTAGAAGACGTTGAGCAACCGCTATTACATTATAACTATCACTTAGGGGGAGATTGTTGGAAACACTCCTAAATATTATTATCAAGTGTTAGTCATTCATATGTAATAGGTTGCTTTAATATGGCTTTTATGTTAGTAATTAAGGCTAGACTTATGTAGAAAGCCCATGAGCCTATGCAAAGGCCCAAAAGGCCAAGGAAGGGACTAGATGTGTTTCCCTAGCTCCCTCAATACTCTATTGTCGATAAAGTGATGAAACCCTTAGACGATTCCTATATATCATCCTTCTTCATTCCAGAATCATCCACCAACTATGCACCTTTTGATGATCCAACAAATGAAAATGATGAGAAAAATAATGGAAATTAGATAGGAATAAATCTTATTTTTACATGTATGTGGTACTCATAGTATTTTCTCTTTCAACTAGTGTTATGAATAAAAGAAGCCATTATTGAGCTTAATTTCTTTTGAGTGCTTATCAATGTATCTTACATGCTTTACGTAATATACTAGACTTGCATCTATGTATAATTATTGCTTGAAACACTAGAGAGTATATTCGATAAGTGAGCAAAATTTGGCGAGTTCACTTTGAATAAATTTGTCTCAGAAGCTGGATCCCTTAGGTATAACGGGCCAGATCCCTTTTTTAAAGGATCCGGCAAATCTGAGCAAACTGAGATACTTAGATGTCACTTCACACCCTTCTCAACCTCCCAAACCTTATTACACTAGTTATCCAACTCCTACTAGTCACATTTGAGCTGACCTAGAGGTTAGTAGCTCTTTTGATCCCTTAGGAATTACTGAAGTTTCTTCCGAGATGTTTATGATTTATCATCTCTAATTTTATCACCATTTTCCAGTTTCGCTTCTTGCATCACCCCTCTCTGAACCTAATTCACTTACTAACACAGTAAATAAATTTTTTCATAAATTTTCAACCATCTCTCTCTGAAAAAGCTCCACAATCAATCTTTTAATTCTTATAATTTTTATAAGGATTTCCAGATTTTCCATTTCACTTTTTCCTAAATCCTGCAATCATTTTACACCTAGTGATATAATTATTTTCACCCTTAATCTCTTATTGGTCTTCTTTAACCTCATTTCTTATCACTAAAGTCCATTAATGGCAACCTCTCATCAATAGTCTTAAACCACTCAGGATTTTCTCATTTAAGACACTATCCCACACTCATTATAATAAGAAATATCGGGCTGGAATAGCTAGATCCTAATCATTTCTATTTCTCCTTTGTTTTGTTAACCGGATCCCTTGGCTAGAGCTAGTCGGATCCTTTTTTAGAAGGATCTGATGGATTCGGGCAAACAGATACTGGAATAACCACCTATAGTCTTCCGAAACTCAACTTTACCCACTCCAACATTCCGCGTTGCCTTTAATAACCTTCCTAGAAGATTGTATCCCTATAGTTGACCTTTATGCATACAAATCATTGCATTTTAAAGGATTCTAATGGTTTAGGCTTTAATACCTTTGCATGATCCTTCACTACTTAAACCACTTGTGTTTGTACTTCTAATCCACACCTCAAACTTCTCTTCTCAGTATTAAAATCTTCATTCTTAACCTCAAATCTCAACATGACTAAGGCACCAAGTGCAAGATCACCCACTAGAAGCCCTCCAAGAAAGACCGCACGTATTATGTATGAAATATCCTCAACCGAATCCTCACCCATCAAAACACCTTCTACTAGAACACTTTTCTCTAACTATATCCAAACTCCTCCATCTCTTGAACCAACTCCACCACAACTTGCTTCCACCAAACCAACATCACCACAACTTCCATCTCTTGAACCAACACCATCTTCTAGTTAACCTAGATTATCAAATACTCCTATTCCTATCTCAACTCAACCCATACAAGTTTCACCTCTTGAACCTAAACTTCTCTCTTTCACTACACCTCATTATTCTCCACATTTATACATGAACTCTTTAGAGGACTTACCTCCTAGACTTTCTAATCCACCACAATTGCCTACATTCTCGTCTATTGAGAGAATGACTACCCAACAACCTTCTCTACATAACATAGGTGGTAACATCAACATGCCACAACCATTAGCACACGTGTCTCCTCCATCCTCAAATGGCCCATTTTGGGTAATGAGAATATTTCAACCACCACAACCGGACCATATGGATGTTGACCGATCTTTACCTCCTCCACCTACACATATGCCTCCACAACCTTCTATATCAAACATACCTCCACAACCTCCTCACTTAGTTCCGCCAAACTCAAACATTTTTCTCTTAGGACCAACATCACAACAACCAAGTCACGATGATACTTGTTATCATTGTCAACATGTCCAAACCTTAGTTCATGAACTACGTGATGAAGTACGTTTCAAGTTATACCATCTCCTTAGACGTCTTGATGACATCAACAAATCTAAGCACCCATAGAAACCTTGAAGTGCAAGCACAAGTGGTCTTCCTCCTCTAGTCTTAGGCCTAGACTATGTCTTTAGAATTTTTCTTCTTCGTATTAGATCATTTTCTTAGTTTTATAGATTTAACCTATGAGTGTATCAATTCTCTTAATTTATTAAATGAAGCTATATAATTATTTCCTTCTTGTTTATGTGAACATGTTGGTGTGATTATAACTTGGTTTCACGGACTTTCATACCATGTTCTTGCTTTTTCTGATGTTAACAAGCTGCAGGTACTCTGATCCCTTGAAATATATCTCATGGATCCCCTTAAAAGGATCTAGCGGATCCGGTACTCGAAACAAATTTACCTTTGACTCGGCTCATGTGCGGGAAAATATATCTTTTACACTTGTATTATAACCTTTCTTTTGTAGATTTTCAAAACACTAGGAGTACTTGACGCCTCAATAAGGGGAGCTTTCGTCAAGCAAAACCATTGCATAAACGCAATGATCACGACTTAGTATTCCTAATTACTTAACACCCTCAACAAGGGGAGCAACTAGGCACTTATTTACCTTCTTTACTTCACCTCACATCCTTCTTTCACTTATTTTTATAAAACTTACATTCGGGTTAGTTTCTTCTCGAAACTCTTTTGTTTCGACAAAAGGAGAGAAAAGATTAAAACTCAAATTCAAAACTTACTTAATTTTATCATTTTACTTAAAATAATTTTATGAATTGACATCTCATTGGCCATCACCGCAACCATCGGGATTCTTGCAAACAACAGTTGACAATAAACAAACGAAAGTATCTTTGTTCACTTTCGTTGAATAGGGTTGCAAGAACCATGGTTCCCATTGATCAAGATATAATCGCCTCGATCGGTAGAATTCCAAAGAATCTCCTTGATGTGGTTTTGAAGATGTACTAGCCGTTCTCAAACAGGGAGCGCCTCAAAGTGGACAACACGGAGTGAGTGAACCAAATAATCGATTCAGCGATTAATGAGAATTGATTCCAAAAACAATCGGCGTATTAATGGATAAAGAGTTTTGTAATCTGACGAAAGTTTTATTAGCAACATCAAGTTTCAATCACAAATACTATTGTTTGAAAATATATGGGCAGTCGATGTGCTCGAAAACAATTGTTGAGCACATGGAAGGGTTTTCCAAAAGCATCTGTCAATTCATTTACTGGAACAAGGTTGATTCAAATGCGAATCGCCCTATCGTTGTTTTCCAGTTGTCACAAGTTTGATCCATGAATGATCTCACATGTCACCCACCAAGAGCTTGTTTGATGTTATCTCTAGAAGGATTTCGATCTTCATGGTGAATACTATCGTATCACTCGAATGTTCTGGAAATACCACAAGGATAATGCGCAGGACTCTTAATGTATATTTTCTTACTTTTCGCGGTGTATGAAATAGCAATCATATTATAAGTGTGTCCTAATGAGATTTATGGATGATCTCTTTGCTCTAGACTCAATAGTGCATTTTAGTAGTCGGAGACTGGAGTGGTGTCTCCTGTTTCAATATCAACATCAATCGTAATGAGCGGTCGATAGATTATGCAGGGTTTCCCGTGAGAATGAAACAATTCCTTTTAAGAGAACTTGAGTGGTTAGAAGGTTTAGTGCAGTGCGTCACTGTGTCCATAAAGTCTTGTCTTCAATACCGATGTTATCTTAGTAACATCCAGTAGCATATGAATTGAACCTGGTTTCTGCCCTAAGGTTGAATATTTGGAGGGCTGTTTCTATTCACCCTTTCTATTTACATTTCTTTTTCTATTTACATTTCTTTTTTATCGATTGTTAAAAGGCTTTAAGATCCTTTGAAGGGGGTCTCGGGTAAGGTTACTTAATTGTTTGTTTTGGATGGTTGTCATGAACGAATCAAAGAATGAGGGTAACACACTTGTTATACCTCAATCTTTATATGTTCGGATATGAAAAGAAGCCTATGCTTTGAAAGAGATCGATGATAGTGATGTTCAAACGAACAAAAATTGAGATCTCATTAGGTTCTAATTTCGATTATCTTAAATTGGTGTTGAGGAGATGTATGTTTAGATGTTGGAAGTTTGATTCGGATCAGGTATAGCTGCTTCGATGCTTCACGTTTTTTTTTAACTGAACCGATGACTGATGATGAAATATTAATGAAACTGAAGTCGAGAGTTTTGTGGTATATGGTAAATGGTATTTAGTTGTGGTCTGGTCTACGCATAACCTCCATTGGCTGATCTTAAGCGTAAAAAAAATTTTACGCGTAACTTTTTTTCTCTTATGCGTAAGCCTACGCGTAACGTTTTCTTAACCCTTTATGCGTAACTCTTCTTTTTAAGCGTAAAGACTTTTCCTTATGCGTAAACAGAGATTACTTAGGCGTAAAAACTGAATCTTACGCGTAAGCGAAGGCTTATGCGTAAAACATACGCGTAACTCATTCCTTACGCGTAACTTCACAGCTACGCGTAACTTTCACTGTAGATATTCCTTATGCGTAAGTTTAGGGTTTTGACCCTTTGACTTTTTCTGGTGAGATTTTCCGACCATGTTTTTCTGACCAGATTCATCTAAATCCAGAAACAGCATATAAAACTGCTTCTTTGACTCTTTTGACCATAAAAAAGGACGGATTGACCACTTTGTATCACGTTATTTGGTACAAAAAAATGTCTAAAAAATAACTTGTTTGGACCAGTGATAGACCAAGACAGATACATGAAAGAGAAGGACCTTTTTTGACCAAAAAAATAAGGATAACCAAAACATGTATTAAAACTGTTATACCCACAAATCGGAAAAAAAAATTTCCGACCACATAAAATAAGCTCAAAAATAGTTAATAAAACATGTGTAAAACCCACATAAATCAATAAAACAACAACCTTGGATCGTTATACCAATTTTCAGGACCGAATACTATAAGATTTATGTGGTTTTGGAGGTCTTGGTTGGTGAAAGTAGATGAAGAACATCATCTTGCTTAGTGAGAGAAACTAGAGAGAGGGAGGAGAAAACACAAGATTTTATTAAGAAACACACACAATACAAATAACCTAATGATTCACCTCACCCCTCATGGAGAGTCATGAGGGGTATTTATAGGCTCTATCTTTGCCACTTACACGATACTAGTCCCTAAGGGCAAAGTATACTACGCATCTAGTCCATTTCACGTAAGTGACGTTATCTTTAGAAAAAGCGAGGCTAACACCCTTTAGCCATCACTAGTACCTTGTTGGGTTTGTTCCAGTACTAGCTCCATCTCAGTCGGCACTCTTCCCTTATTCTCACTTTTTCACTTTTTTTTAATCATACCTAAGGACTTCTACATTAACTAGTGGATTGTCCTTGTGTAGATCCCTCCGGCTTTGGCGAGATCCTAGGAATGAATACCTAACCTTACTATCCTCATAACTCCAATAAAGTAAATGCAAGGTCAGTCGTTTGAATTGTTCTCTCCACCTTAAAACCAATTGAAAATTAATCAAGGTACTTGTGATAAAATATCAAAGCACAATTGTTTTTTATCTTTTAAAAATGCTCCCCCTCAACATGTGCATCGGTATTTGAAATTGTTTAGCACATGAATGGAGGATGCCTGGTTGAGTCTTAAATAAACAAATTTTTATCAGATTTTAATATTTAAATCACATTCTCTCTCCCGATCAAAAATTTTAAACCTTTTGAGATTTGTGATCTCAATTGATTTAAATGAGTTAAAAAAATTTTGGGAGAAAATATGGTCTGATTTAATATATACTGATAAAGGAATATTATGATGCTCCCACTCAATCTATGAGGGAGGTTGTTATCCACATATATATCACTACATAAGCATTACAAAGTTTTCAACATTTTACAACACCACAAGAGAGCTTATATTATTACAGAGAAAATGTTCTTATTCGGTTCTCTGCAGAAGTCTATAATCACCCTCTCGAAGTCTTCCACCAACAAAGATTTCCAAGTTGTGTAAAATCCTTCTTGTCTTGAGTCTCTTCTGAATAGCAAACATGAACGCTTTACTCATTTCCACATCTTTCTTCGTCCAAAACCTAGTGTTCAACCCCGGATTTATCATGTTGATCTTGAATTCTTTTACCTGGTAGTCCAATGCCTCATCAATCTGACCTAAAGTACCATCGCTGAACTTGTGGATCTCATTGAACCGCATGATCATCTGAATCCCGTACTTGTCTCTAAATGTGACAGCTCTTGGAGACTCGATGACAATGTAGTCGTGTTTGAACTCAAATCCTTTTGCTTCCCAACGAGGCTTTGTGAGGTTGAGCTAAGTCTGGTAGCTCTCAATTCCAAGCTTAAAGTCTCCTACTCGCTGTCTGATAACTAAACCTCTTATCCATAAGTTGACAGCAGTAGTGAGAGTCTTCTTGTCAAGACGTGGTAGATGCTTCAAATGACCTTGAAGATTTACAAAGTACAGATCCTCAAAGTCACTAGGGTACAACTGCTTGAAGTCATTTTCGGCAATGATGTGATCTTTAAGATCAGCTCTGCGAAGGACTATCTGCTTCAAGTAATCATATCCATACATGGGGAAGATCTCAACTCTGATGACACTTAAGATTCTCATGTGTGTACGTGCAACCCTACATTATCTTCAGTTGCGCTTCTTTCAATGTAGAATCGTTGTCTGTTAAACCACCAGTGAAATATACCATATGAGGCAGCAATGTCATACTTGCACTCCTCTTCAATCAATATCTGACCGGGCACCATTTGCTCTAACCCAACATCAGGATAATGTGCAACTTTCATCTTTGTGATTGACAATGCATGTTTGCTACCCTTGCTGTTAAATGTAGGTATTCCAAATCTTTATTGAAGAAGAAGTCTGATTGGATGGTAATTTGTAACATATTGGATTTCACAAACACATCAATACATGATCACAAGTAGGCGTATAACTTATGGTTTTAGAGAGAGAAAGAGATAGAGGTTTGGGAACTTAGTGAGAGAAAATGAAAGTATTATTATGATCTCCAACTCTCTACCTTGGGAGGTAGAGAGTATTTATAGTCTTACACAAATTGCCACCTACGGCCGTGGATCGTGCATACGATGGGTAAAGACCCGTCCGTCCTCCACGGTGTTACTTAACTAAATACAACTTAACTTTAAATAACTACGACTACGATCTTTCTAATGATTACATATACTTGAGGTGACCGACACTTTAATAATCGGATTTACTAAATCCTAACAATCTCCCCAAGGAGGTCACCTCAAATTACATTGAATACAAACAGATATTACATTAAGATTGTTCTTGGATTCTTGTTCCTGTTCTTTGCTCAAGAGCTCGTAGTCATTGATTCTTCATTATTGCATGTTTGGATAATCTAAGTGGAGGTCTTTAAGCGATCCACGTGATGATGAGTTTTGAGCCGACATTGAGATCATCACCAACATAAATCGACTCTTCCATTGTGGTGTTGGTATTATGTGATGTTGTGACATTTTGGACCGACATGCTCACATTCTGGATTATGATTTCTTCTTATCAGAGTAGCGGAAGCTTTAGTTGATTCATGCTATTTTGCAGCAGCGTAGCAGAAGCATGGAGTGAAAATATCATAGTCATTAATGCACTAATCATGATTTATTTAGAAGTGAATGTGTTGAGTGAGCATGCGGCTATGGATTGACCGCTTCATTCTGATCAACTGCAAACGTCGGGCGTACATGCATACAACAGTTAGCAATAAAACTCACGAAAGTGTCTTTGATCACTTTCGTTGAATTGAGGTACACGCCCACGGTTCCCGCTGATCAAGACAAATCTTTGTGATCGGTAGGATTCGAAGAATCTCCTTGACAGGTTTCACAACTGCTCTAGTTGTTCTCAAACCGAACATCTCAAAGAAGACAACACGGAGTGAGTGAACCAATAATTGAGATTCACCGATTGATGAAAAGATATTTGAAAAACAATCGTACCGCTCAATATAAATTTTTTGCAATACAACGAAGGTTTTAATGAAAATCAATTATCAATCATAAACACCTTTTATTTTGAAATATTAGTACACGATCGATGTGCTAAAGAAAAGATTTTTAAGCACAACGACCGGTTTTCAAAGGTATCCGTCAATCCATAACCGAACCAGATTGATTCGAAAGACCGAATCGCCCCATTGTTTACATTCGGTTGTCACATGGTTGATCTATTGGATAGATCTCACATGCCACCCACCGTGAGCTTGTTTGATGTTGGCTCCGAAGGATTTCCATCTTCATTGTGAATATGTTTGCATATCACTCGGATGTTCTGGCAATACCACAAGGATAATGCGTAGGACTCTTAAAATATAATCTCTCTTTTCACATTGTGTGAAACAAAGAGTCTTCATTGACAGTGTCCTAAAGAGATTTATATGATGATCTCGAGGCTCTAGACTCAATTGTGCACATTTGGTTCCAATGTCGGAGACTAGGGAGAGGGTCTCCTTCTTCAATATCAACCATCTCTAGAGAGAGTCGATAGATAATGTCGGTTCCCCATGAGAATGAAACAAGTCCTTTTAAGATGAGCTTGAGTAGCTTGGGAAGTTGTAGTGCAGTGCATCACTGGGTCCATGATGTCTTGTCTTCAATACCAGTGTTACCTTAGTAAACACCAGTAACATATGTATTGAACCCGGTTTCTGCCCTAAGGTTGACTTATTGGAGGGCTATTTCTTTTCACCCTTTTCATATTCATTTCTTTTTAATTCTTCAACCCCCTCAGTGCTTACCGAGACTTCATAACTAGAACCTTGTTGGGTTTATTCCAGTACTAGCTCTGTCTCAGTCCGCACTCTTCCCGTATCTCACTTTTCTCCTTTTTTTCATCATACCTAAGGACTCTACACTATCTAGTGAATTGTCCCTGGATAGATCCCTCCAGCTCTGGCGGGATCGTGGGAACAAATACCTAACCTAACTATCCTTATATCACCATGCAAAAAGTAAATTTGGTCAGTCTTTTGGTATTGTTCTTCTGCCAATGGAACCAATTGAAAACCATTTGAAAATCACTCCATGTACTTATGATACATGATCAAAATATTTTGTACCTGAATTGTTTTTGATATTTTTAGAAAAAGCTCCCCTTCAACATGTGCATCGTATATTTGAAATATTTTGGCACATGGAGGCAAGAGGACTTGAAAATCTTTAGATTTTAAGAACGAACGATTTAATTCTTTAATCAATATTTTCTAAAAGATATCAACATCACTTTCCCAATCAAACTTAGTATTTGTTATACTTTGCTTAAAGATGGTTTTGGGAGAGGAGATTTTCAAAATAGTTGCTCCCCCTCAATATGTGCTTCAAGTTTCGAAAAGATTTTAGCACATATTAGATGGAGCTTGCACTTCAAGACACCGCAATCACGTTTTAATCCTTTATGGTTTGATAAAGATGCTCCCCCTTAACATGTGCATGGAAAATTTGAAATCGTTTGGCACATGCAGGGAGGAGAGCTTGTTAATCACTTATAAACCATTTGTCGATTAATCAGTTTAAAATCCAATTTAAATCATAAATTCTCCCCCGATCACAATTTTCAAATATTTGAGATTTGTGATCTCTATAAATTTAAAATGTTTTTGAGAGCTTTTAAGGAGAATTATGACTTGCTTATGAAAATATTTAACCGATAAGGATCACTTATGAGACTTTAAACTCCAGTAACATGCATGAATATCTTTTGAAAACATGACAAATAACCTTTTGATTTAATTGAAATCATTCTTCCCCTCAATCAATGACATACGTTGTTGATTGAGAGATCGAGATTTTGACCGATGTCAAGTCCAGGTGAATTTCAAAAATTTAGTCCGAGTTATTTTGTTTAACATTGTTTTCATTAGATAGCAAATATTTTCGGAAGAATTTATAGAAGGAAAATATTTGTGAAAGAAACATTTGTCCTTTTGGTGACAAACATTTGTTTTTAGAATAAGAGCATGAGATTTGAAACATACGTTAAAGCATGGCTCGTTCTTTCTTTAAGAACGGGTTATAGACTGAAATGACTATAAACCATTGATTCACTTTCTCTCAATTTTTTTTTTTTTTTTTTTTTTTTTTTTTAACATTCGAACAATATCTAAAGTCCCGTGTCATTCTTTGAATGATAGCACAAAGACCGTAGATATTATCAAATCGAGAAAAGCATGATAAAATGACAATATTTTTTGAAAATTTTCAAGATTTTCAAATTTTTGGGATTTTTAAAAGTTTTATATTTTTCTATTTGCTTTTTGAAGGTTTTGTAATTTTGTATTTTGCTTTTCGAATAAATATATACAAGAGATGGATGAAGAAAGACCTTTTACTCCTCTTCTTCCTCTTGAATACGTTTAAGTGTTTCCGGTTGTAGACCCTTTAGACCAAGTCGTAGAAGAATAAACTCAAAACGTTCTCTAGGAAGAGCTTTGGTGAATATGTCTGCTAACTGGTATTCAGTCCTCACAAAATAGAGTTCCACCACACCGTTTTCTACTTGATCCCTGATGAAATGATGTCGAATGTCGATGTGCTTTGCTCTTGAGTGTTGAACGTTGTTACATGAGAGAGCAATAGCACTTTATTATCACAATGCAGAGGAATTTTGTTGAATTCAAAGCAATAGTCGATAATTGGGATCTCATCCATAGGATTTGAGCACAACAAGATGACATGGCTATGTATTCACCTCTGTAGAGGAAATAGAAGTACTAATTTGTTTCTTTGAAGACCACTCACAAGCTTATCACCCAAAACCGAGCACCTCGCACGCGTTTCGACATGTATCTTGACATCCCGCATGATCGGCATATGCATAGGTCGTTAGTGACATACCGGTGTCCTTGGTACCAAAGTCCCATATTGATGGTTCCTTGGAGATACCGAAGACCCGTTTAACCGCTTTAAGGTGTTTTTGGTAGGCTTAGCACGCTATCTAGCACACATGCAAACAATGAACATAATGTCTAGTCTCATCGGGTCGTGAGGTACATTAGGGATCCAATCATACTAAGATATTTGGTTTGGTCTACCATGATCTCGAGTGGTCCTCATCCGGTTTAGTATGCTCTATCATGGGAGTGTCAACAGGTCACAAGAATCAAATCCAAATTTTTTTAAAATCTCATTTGCATATTTAGATTGATTAATAAAATGCCTCCGGACTTTGTGAAATTTGTAATCCCAAGAAAATGACATTTGTCCCATCATTGACATTTGAAATTTGGAACCCATTTCATTGGAAAACGGTCACATTCATTGGGGTCATCGAGGCAAAATAATATCATCAACATATATTTGAACGTGAATTAAATGTTTTCCGACTTTTGGTGAACAATGTCGGATCAATGACTCCTTTCTTTGAATCCAAGAGATAGAAGAAACTTTGATACCGTATCATACCATGCCCTTGGAGCTTGCTTCAAACCGTAAAGAGCCTTCTTCAAATGATAGACGTGAGTAGGATGCTCGATTCACAAAGCCTTGGGTTGGGTCGGCGATACGACTTCTTTAAGATCTCCGTTAAGAAAAGCCGTCTTTACATCCATCTGTGACAACTCGCAATTTCAAGTCATTTCTCAAGTTTCACTATTTCAACATTTATCGTAAACTTGGTTTACGTGTTCCAAATTCGCGTAACCTTAAAGGTTTAGCGGCGAATTCATGATCATATCATCACGAACATTTCATATGGACTAAGATTAGTCTACATTTCATTGACATCATTTGCATCATGATAGTTCAGTCATGACATTTCATTTCACATTTAACGCGTAAATTTTATATTAAATAAACGTTATCGCGTGAGTTATTAATTTTGAATATTTAATCCGTTACTTACAAAAAATGATCCCGATGTATTTTTAAACTTACATTTAGTTTATAAAAACTACATTTTGAGTTTACCTAGTGTTTTAAATTTATTTTGTACATAAATCGTTAAAGTTATATTATTACGACACTTTTCTTAAAAATTACTCGATAATTATTTTATCACTCAAATTTCACAAGGAATGTATTTTTACAATTTTTATAAAATCATTATACTCTATTTTGATTTATTAAAAATTTACTTGTACCAAAAAGTTACCATTTATCTTACAAGTATTATTAACTACATACATTTACTTACATGTTTCTTACAAATTATACAAGTATATATACAATAATTATAAAAAAGAAAAAAAAAAATATGATTGAGAAACAAGATCCATAAAATCCGGCCCTAGAGGGTGGTCATTAAATGGAGCATGGTTTGTGATTGTATACATTTATACATATACTCAAAGTCTTACTTGTTTACTTATTCATTCTCCTCAAAATAATTTTCAAGTATAAGAAAAACTTCTTCTCTCTTGTTTCTCATCACCAAAACCGGTCACCTATTGGAGTCAAGAAGGGATCAAAAATTTTTATCAAGTTCAAGTTCATTACAATCTAGATAACATTCTTTATTAGGTTTTGAAATAAAAACCAAGAGTGTTTAGGTTTAACCTTGTTACTTGCACCTCATCATATTAACTAGTAAGCATGTTTCTTTCATTTTTCATGTTTTCTTTTCATTACATATGTATCTTTTCATTTTTGGAGCAAACATGCAAGACATATGTGATTTATACCATTTTTACTTGATTTTTGGAGTTTTATATATATATGGTCATCCTATAATTATCCCCTTGATATACCTTGGTCTTGATGATGATTAGGAACCCATGACACCCTAAGAAGGTGTATGGTAGGATTAGATTAGCTTTGGAGTTGATTTGAAGGGATTAGAATAGGTTTTGTCCGAGAAAAACTATTTTCAATACGTATATAATGTATTCTGTCCTTGTTTTGAATTTCTGGAAAATCCGACAGTAGGCACGACTTTTTGGCCTTGATATTTAGAAAATATACTTTAAAACGAATTCGTGGCCGCTTGAACGGATTAAAACGGAGTTATAACGAAGAAGTTATGGATTTTACAAGTTTGACGACGAAAAATATAGTTTTCAAATTTCGACATGTCGTTTTTATTTGGTCCGAGTCAAAACGAGCCTTAAGCTTCACAAATTATTTCGACTTGTCAAAATATATTAGTTTACTTCGATACGAAGCTAAGGACGATTATACGAGAAAACGGATTTGAAACGACAAAGATATGCACGTTTTCATAAAATTGCCGTAACTATTAATTTACGAAAAACTATATTATTTTTACGATACAAGTGTTACATTAGTCAGAACGACCATGTTTGAGGTCTGTTTTCAACCATGATGTGAAACTTTTGAAACGAATTGTCTTCTAGTAAAATCAAGATCACCGAACATATTTTTCAAAACGACATGTCGTTTGTATAGCGGAGTTGTAATAAATTATTTATGGGTGTCTAAACTTGGCGAAACTCACTTTTGCACTACAATTAGCCAAAATCACTATCTTTAACCCTTATTATCTTTATGTTCGAGACCTTTTGGACGAAAACTCCGAATCGAAACTTCTAGATTTCAATACAAACTTTCCAAAACCGTCGAGTTCGTTCTCTAACGTTCGACGTACACCATTTTACGACTAGTTTTATGAAGCCATTTTTGTCACTTTTACGAAATTCGACGACATTGTTTTGCGACGAAAAATGCTAATTTCACCATAAATCATTATAAAACCATTGTAGGATGACATTTTGACGTAAAAACTTGTAAAGTGATTTAAGAATGGTCAAGGCGTCAAAAGAGTATTTTTAAACGATAAGTATTATTTTCAAAACTCGCAAATGGTATAAATAACATACTAAATGCATGCATAACATTACATTGCAACTCATTACATATCATATCATTCGTAATAGGTCCCGGATAAAGCATCACATTATACCTCGGTGTACTCACTCTTGTCATCACCCGGTTTATCAAGTGAGTCATAGCCCCATTTTTTCTCGCTTTAATTATTTATGAAACTCTTTGGGGAGATGCATGCTCAATAATTTTATTACATTCATGACTATTTGCAATTTATATGTTTATCCGAATCGAATGTTTAGTCATGCAAAGTGTGATATTACCATACGTAGTATTTCCATAGTATATTCATTGGATGATGGTCTTGGTATATTCACTAGATCGATGGTCTTGGTACATTCATTGACCGATGGTCTTGGTACATTCATTGAACTCGATGGTCTTGGTATAATCATTGCACTAATGGTCATGGAACAATTTGAAACCGTATTTAATTAGGTGTTATATTAAGTAACTATGGATACATTAAGTTAGGCACTATTTTGTGAACTCATTTGACGATTTGGGCTTGAACATAAACTATATTACACTTTGGCAATGGGTTGTGAATACACGGGTTGCAAGTTTTGTATGGGCGGAACTTGGAACCGAGTGGATTTACAATGCCTTTCTTTGCATAAACGATTTTTGAAAGGCTTTACATTTCAACACAAACTCTATGAACTCACTCAACCTTTGTGTTGACACTTTTAGCATGTTTTATCTCGGTATCTAAGGCATTCACTTCATGGCATGCATGTGGACACATCTTAGAGTCGCGGTGACGACGCGTCTCACTGGGTTTTACTCACTTTAAACATCGTTTGAATTGTAACAAACTTATTTACGCACAAGTTGATTTTCATTTGGGACACGAACTTTGTAAACTCGGTTGTTTTATTAAATCAAACGATGTGTTTTCCAAACGACACTTTAGGTCGCTCAATATATCTCAGAATCGTGATGCTATGACATCAATCCCGTGAATTCCATTCACGCAAAATGTAATTTGGGGTGACATGATTGGCATCGAGCTTGATTATAGAGAACTAGGTTGCATCATTGACCCTAGACTATAACTACATTATCATAGCATCTCATCATTTCATCACAAGTGCATGTTCACTTTGCGTGCGATTTATACATACATTTTTCGAGTTAATTAATTTCATTTCATAACGATTGTCACATGGATGCCCTTAAATACCCATCCCATTATCTTTTCCTCATACTCTAACGCGGAGAATTCCTTGACATTCCCTATCACAATTTTTATATCAGTTGACTCATCACCGATAACGTCGAATGCTGAGATAAACTTTTAGGTACGGCAAAGTCACTCTCACTCCTTTGTTTCATCACTAACATGTCGAGTTACACGCTATTCACACTGAGTCACTAAACCATCATACATTGGAGCACTTACGACATCTCATAACCCATTTCTTAGGAAACCGTCGATTATATTGAAAATAACCTCAAACTTATCATTCTTATCACATTTCTTTGGAGCGTTTATTATTAACATCGGATTTTGCTACGTCTCACATTTCCTCTTGTTTTGAAGAAGATATGGCACCGAAGAAAGCCACAATTTGAAATGACACAAGCGGCTATTCAAAAGTTGGTAAGGATAGTGTAGCGAGGCATTAAGGATTGAAAGGGAAACGGTGATCGCTGCTGCCGCCGAGGCCGTGGTCATTGTTGAAGCCATAAAGCTTCTTTATTCTTCTTTGCAGAAATGCAGGAGGGTCCGGAGCTAAAAGTCATTCGTATAAAGACTTCAAAAGTGGAGATCCCACCAAGTTTAAAGGATGAAGGAGCCACCGCCATGGTGCGATGGTTCGAGAAATTGGAGTCCGTGTTTTTTTGTGTAATTGCCGGATGATAGTAAGGTCAAGTATGCTACAAGTACACTACTTGATGGAGCGTTGTCGTGGTGGAACTCATATGCTCAACCGATGGGAATGGAGAATGCTTTCAAGCTTACTTGGGAGCAATTCAAGGGTTTGGTAACTAAGAAGTTTTGTCCTCGTACGGAAGTGAAAAAGTTGGAGACAGAATTCTATGAGTTGGTAACAATTGGGTATGATATCGACACTTACATTCGGAGATTCCAAGAATTGGCCGCGTTATGCCCGTCTATGGTTTCGGATAACGAGAAGTTACTAGAGGCTTTTATCGGGGGACTTCCCGAGGTTATTCAAGGAGATGTGACTTCGTTTGATCCACAAACAATCGAGGAAGCTATTAGGGTGACTCAAAAGCTCATGGCCCAGGTAGTGAAGAAAGGTAAGTACACCAACACCAACCAAAACAACAACAACCCCAACAACCGCACCAACTACAACAATGACCAAAACAACAAAAACAACGACGATAACCAACTCAACAACAACAAAAGGAAATGGGAAAACGACCAAGGAGATTATAACAACAACAACCAAAACCGCAACACTAACCATCATCAACAACGAAAGAGGGCAAGAAACCGCAATGGTATATGTTCTTCGCACGAAGAAAGCGAGAGGTTATCTTGGAACCTACCCACTATGTAATCGATGTAAGTATCATCACACGGGTCTTTGTCCCGCTAAGTGTTACAAGTGTCAACAATCGGGACACCTTGCCAGAATTGTAGAGGCAAGGCCATGGTTACATGTTACGATGTGGGAGCAAGGACACTATCGAATCAATGTCCTCAAAACCAAGGTCAACAAGTTGAAGGTGCTCATGGAATGCATACATGTTAGGAGGAGGAGAAGCTCGTCAAGGTATCAATGACGCGGAAGACGAAGAAGTTCGAAACCAATGTCTTGTTTTTCTTTATGTATTATGTCGTACTAAGTTTATGTCTTCCATCGTATCCGAAACTTTATAACTTAAAGATGTACTACTTTTGATAAACCTCTCGTTGTAAAATATTCTCATCTATCGTACTTATTTTCTTTCCGATTTGTTATTACTTACGAGAATCTTACTTCCTTTTTACTTTAACTATCATTTTAACGACACGGTATAAATCCTTGTAAACATTGGGAGTTATAACAACTAAACCGAACGTCACGTCATCGTTCCTTAATTATGCATAGCCTAGCTAACTATGTCTAATTCTGGAGGGATCACGTTATGTTGGGAGCGGTTATTTATAAATCTTAGTGCAAGCAAAATCTTCACATATTTCAAAGTCAAAGTGTACTTATGAGAGATTCATCCGATATTTTCTTTACTACGATGTTTTATACGCTCTCAATCACCGATAACCGTAACGACACTTCTCCATGTCTTCTCTCCTCGACATTCATCACAAACTCAAAAATTCGATAGACTAACACGAACTGAATTCAGGGACTGAATTCCTTTTTGGTTGGGCGAATGTGACAACTCGCAATTTCAAGTCATTTCTCAAGTTTCACTATTTCAACATTTATCGTAAACTTGGTTTACGTGTTCCAAATTCGCGTAACCTTAAAGGTTTAGCGGCGAATTCATGATCATATCATCACGAACATTTCATATGGACTAAGATTAGTCTACATTTCATTGACATCATTTGCATCATGATAGTTCGGTCATGACATTTCATTTCACATTTAACGCGTAAATTTTATATTAAATAAACGTTATCGCGTGAGTTATTAATTTTGAATATTTAATCCGTTACTTACAAAAATGATCCCGATGTATTTTTAAACTTACATTTAGTTTATAAAACTACATTTTGAGTTTACCTAGTGTTTTAAATTTATTTTGTACATAAATCGTTAAAGTTATATTATTCGACACTTTTCTTAAAAATTACTCGATAATTATTTTATCACTCAAATTTCACAAGGAATGTATTTTTACAATTTTTATAAAATCATTATACTCTATTTTGATTTATTAAAAATTTACTTGTACCAAAAAGTTACCATTTATCTTACAAGTATTATTAACTACATACATTTACTTACATGTTTCTTACAAATTATACAAGTATATATACAATAATTATAAAAAGAAAAAAAATATATATATGATTGAGAAACAAGATCCATAAAATCCGGCCCTAGAGGGTGGTCATTAAATGGAGCATGGTTTGTGATTGTATACATTTATACATATACTCAAAGTCTTACTTGTTTACTTATTCATTCACCTCAAAATAATTTTCAAGTATAAGAAAAACTTCTTCTCTCTTGTTTCTCATCACCAAAACCGGTCACCTATTGGAGTCAAGAAGGGATCAAAAATTTTTATCAAGTTCAAGTTCATTACAATCTAGATAACATTCTTTATTAGGTTTTGAAATAAAAACCAAGAGTGTTTAGGTTTAACCTTGTTACTTGCACCTCATCATATTAACTAGTAAGCATGTTTCTTTCATTTTTCATGTTTCCTTTTCATTACATATGTATCTTTTCATTTTTGGAGCAAACATGCAAGACATATGTGATTTATACCATTTTTACTTGATTTTTGGAGTTTTATATATATATGGTCATCCTATAATTATCCCCTTGATATACCTTGGTCTTGATGATGATTAGGAACCCATGACACCCTAAGAAGGTGTATGGTAGGATTAGATTAGCTTTGGAGTTGATTTGAAGGGATTAGAATAGGTTTTGTCCGAGAAAAACTATTTTCAATACGTATATAATGTATTCTGTCCTTGTTTTGAATTTCTGGAAAATCCGACAGTAGGCACGACTTTTTGGCCTTGATATTTAGAAAATATACTTTAAAACGAATCCGTGGCCGCTTGAACGGATTAAAACGGAGTTATAACGAAGAAGTTATGGATTTTACAAGTTTGACGACGAAAAATATAGTTTTCTGAAATTTCAGCATGCTGTTTTTATTTGGTCCGAGTCAAAAACGAGCCTTAAGCTTCACAAATTATTTCGACTTGTCAAAAATATATTAGTTTACTTCGATACGAAGCTAAGGACGTATTATACGTAGAAAACGGATTTGAAACGACAAAGATATGCACGTTTTCATAAAATTGCCGTAACTATTAATTTCTGAAAAACTATATTATTTTTACGATACAAGTGTTACATTAGCTGTAACGACCATGTTTGAGGCTGTTTTCAACCATGATGTGAAACTTTTTGAAACGAATTGTCTTCTAGTAAAATCAAGATCACCGAACATATTTTTCAAAACGACAAGCCGTTTGTATAGCGGAGTTGTAATAAATTATTTATGGGTGTCTAAACTTGGCGAAACTCACTTTTTGCACTACAATTAGCCAAAATCACTATCTTTAACCCTTATTATCTTTATGTTCGAGACCTTTGGACGAAAACTCTGAACCGAAACTTCTAGATTTCAATACAAACTTTCCAAAACCGTCGAGTTCGTTCTCTAACGTTCGACGTACACCATTTTACGACTAGTTTTGCGAAGCCATTTTTGTCACTTTTACGAAATTTCGACGACATTGTTTTGCGACGAAAAATGCTAATTTCACCATAAATCATTATAAAAACCATTGTAGGATGACATTTTGACGTAAAAACTTGTAAAGTGATTTAAGAATGGTCAAGACGTCAAAAGAGTATTTTTCGACGATAAGTATTATTTTCAAAACTCGCAAATGGTATAAATAACATACGAAATGCATGCATAACATTACATTGCAACTCATTACATATCATATCATTCGTAATAGGTCCCGGATAAAGCATCACATTATACCTCAGTGTACTCACTCTTGTCATCACCCAGTTTATCAAGTGAGTCATAGCCCCATTTTTTTCTCGTTTTAATTATTTATGAAACTCTTTAGGGAGATGCATGCTCAATAATTTTTATTACATTCATGACTATTTGCAATTTATATGTTTATCCGAACTGAATGTTTAGTCATGCAAAGTAACAGTATTACCATACGTAGTATTTCCATAGTATATTCATTGGACTGATGGTCTTGGTATATTCACTAGACTGATGGTCTTGGTACATTCATTGGACTGATGGTCTTGGTACATTCATTGAACTGATGGTCTTGGTATAATCATTGCACTAATGGTCATGGAACAATTTGAAACCGTACGAATTAGGTGTTATATTAAGTAACTATGGATACATTAAGTTAGGCACTATTTTGTGAACTCATTTGACGATTTGGGCTTGAACATAAACTATATTACACTTTGGCAATGGGTTGTGAATACACAGGTTGCAAGTTTTGTATGGGCGGAACTTGGAACTGAGTGGATTTACAATGCCTTTGCTGCATAAACGATTTTTGAAAGGCTTTACATTTCAACACAAACTCTATGAACTCACTCAACCTTTGTGTTGACACTTTTTAGCATGTTTTATCTCAGGTATCTAAGGCATTCACTTCATGGCATGCATGTGGACACATCTTAGAGTCGCGGTGACGACGCGTCTCACTTGGGTTTTACTCACTTTAAACATCGTTTGAATTGTAACAAACTTATTTCCGCACAAGTTGATTTTCATTTGGGACCTGAACTTTGTAAACTCTGGTTGTTTTATTAAATCAAACGATGTGTTTTCCAAACGACACTTTAGGTCGCTCAATATATCTCAGAATCGTGATGCTATGACAATCAATCCCGAGAATTCCATTCCACGCAAAACAGTAATTTGGGGTGTGACACCATCGATAGACTACCATGTTCTTACTTGCAAGATTAGCCAAGAAGATTATGATTGCCTCGACACGAGCAACTAGAGCAAATGATTCTTCAAAGTCAATACCCTCCTCGTGACGGTATCCTTTTGCAACCAATCGAGCCTTGTTCTTTAAAACATCACCATGCTCATCAAGTTTTACTTTGAAGATCCACTTTAGAGCAATGATCATTGCACAACTGGAGCGGTATTAATTCCCATACATCTAGTCGATCAAACTCATGAATTTCTTCTTGCATGGCATTGAACCATTTCTTCATTCATGGCGCTTTAACATCTTTTGGTTGGACCTTAGAGAGTATGGAGTTGAAGAAGCACCATAAGGCATCGGTTGCAAGTTGTTTCGCGTGGATCTTTGGACGAGAGGGTTTCCAATGATGTTGTCCAATGGATGATCATGTGTCCATTTTCTAAGGTGTTCATGTGGTTGTTGTTGAGGAACTAAAGTAGCGAGTCGATATCTCCCGATGAATATGGTTCGATGATGATTCGTGAGCAAATATGTTCTCAAAGGGGCATCTTCGGGAGTAGCAAAGGGATTAACTTCATCATGAGTGCGAAACAATTCCATGATGTACACTCGATGATTGATGATTTGTTGATGAGACAGAGTGATCGCAGCAGCGCTTCTTAACTTAATGACATTGAAACCGAAGGGTTAACTTCATTGGCGAGGATAGGAGCGGTGGAATTGATGGATCATTAGCATTTGGCTCATAGTGTTCATCAAACATTGGATCAAATAATTCCTTCAAATCATCTTCGAAGGAGGTACATAAGGAGTTGTTGGTGAGGATTTGAAACAAGGGTAGAACCGATAGGACTACTTAATGAAGGTTGAAATGCGGGTCCAGAACTAGATTGTCCTGGAGCCATTTGCCCGGACAGCTCATCGAACGTGACGTGAATAGTTTCCATGATATCTCGAGTTCTTTTGTTGTAAATTCGGTAACCCTTCTTATTTGATGCATAACCTACGAAAACTCCAATGTCCGCCTTAGCTCTTAATTTACCTAAATCTTGACCATCATTTGTTGGATAGCACAAAGCACCAAACACACGAAGATAGGATAGATCAGGTTTTCGTTTATGGACAAGTTTATATGAAGTTTTTCCATGAGAGGTGTGAATAAGGGAACGATTTTGGGTGTAGCAAGCAGTGGCAATGGCTTCAGCCCATAGAAACATTGGAACCTTTGAATAAATTAGCATTGTTCTTGCGGCTTCCACCAGAGTTCGATTTTGTCTTTCAACTACACCGTTATGTTGAGGAGTTCGTGGAACACTTCTTTGATGACTGATTCCAACACTTTCATAAAACTGAATTAAGTCGTTGTTAACAAACTTTGTGCCATTGTCTGTTCGAACAATTCTAACAGTATTGTTGAGTCGAACCTGAATCTGTTTGAAAAGTTTGATGATGACATCGAGAGTTTCATCCTTTGTCCTCAAAAACTTTACCCAAGTAAATCGAGAGTAGTCATCAACAACTACTAGAATGTATTTCTTTTCATTTATCGTTTGCACTCTCATTGGTCCGCACAGATCCATATGAAGGGTATGAAGAACTTCTATTACTGAGTTTGTGGGTTTTGGTTTGTGGGCATATTTCGTGCTTTTTCCCAATTGGCAAGTCGAACAAAGATGATCTTTTCATATTTTAACTGGGTAATCCTCGACAAGATCCTTTCTCGGAAAGGTTATTAATGGTGCCAAGTTCAAGTGATTGAGCCGACGATGCCATAACCATGACTTTGTTTTCGAAGCCTTTGACAACAAGTAGATTGGAGAGGACTTCATCATGTCTTCGATAGAGATGATGTATAGATTTGAACCACGAGTTCCTCTTAGCAATTCCACACCATCGAGTTCTCTAACAAAACAAGTATGTTTTCTAAAAGCCACTTCTAGATCAGAATCACAGAATTGACCAACAGAGAACAAGTTATGACCAAGACCTTCCACATAATATACCCTGGAGATTACACTTTTACCAACAACATAATCTCTATAACCCATAATTGCACCAAAATGGTCGTTCTCGAATCTAACAGTCCCGATGAATTTACTCACGAAATTCATGAGCCGCGAGCGATCTCCGGTCATATGCTTGGAACAAACTGAGTCCGGTACCACGTAAGCGATTTGAACGATCCGCATTTGAACATAAACAAGATGGATAACTCGATAATTGGGATCCCCATGCAAGAATGGGTTCCATTTGGTTAGTAATGATGAATTGGAACACCTACATCGTAAGTAGAAACAATAGAATCATCGAAATAGATGCGGTGCTAGTGTCCGTATTTGACCTATTCAAAGTGTGTTCACTTCTTAAGGGAATAGTTCTACCAAGAGGCATCCATTTTCTAGTGGGCATTGACTTAGAAAATTTAGGGCACAACTCATTAATCTTACGGCCAAGAGGTATCCATTGATAACCTATATTACTAAATTTCCTTCCGTGGGTTTCACATTTTCTAACTTTCTTTCGTCGTTGCCTTTTAGCCTTCTTCGCTTGATTTTTAACATTAACAGCTTTAAGCGGGCATTTGACAAACATTAGACAAATCATTCACACCACATTCATGATTAGTAAAAGAAATCAAGCGATCATCATTACATGGTTTGCGGATAGTAGAAGAATTCGAATTAATTACAGTACGCTTATAGCTAATACTAGTATCAACACGATTCGTTTTATTCAACTCAAACTTAATATTCCTAGGGTGATCTTCTACTCTCTTCCAATGCACATTCTTAGCTTGCGAGGTCCTATCTTGCTTGGTATTGCCTGGAGGCTTTGACCCACTTGCTTTTATGTCACTTATTACCCCTGTAGAAGGAATTATGGGAACATTTGTTGGTTGATCTACTTTTTGCATTCCTGAACTAGACATGCAGGGATCTGAACTACTTGAAGGCACATTAGAGTTCACTTTCTTAATACTGGGCATAGAATGGTTTGTATGCTTGGCACTAGGCATAGAACAAGGCATCACAGCTTTACCTTTCGCACCTAAGGATTTAGGACATGTTGCAATTAAACATTCTAGCAGCTCCTGAGATCGTTTGGCTTGAATGCAAGCAAACCTAATTTCTCTATCAAGAGGCTTATTTATGAAATCCTCTTCCACAATCTCACGGAGAAATTCTAGACTATCTTTAAGGTGAGCAAAATAGTTATGAAACACAAGTTCATTATTCCTAAGATGAGGAGGAATGTATTTAATAGTCACAATATATTTGCAGTCTGAGGAAGACCTTGATGCAACATTCTCATTAAAGACAAGTGGCAGTTTCCCTTTTTCCTGTCTCCTCAGATTCTCAATTTCCTTTTGTAAAGACATTATTTTTTCGTTGTTCTTGTCACGAGTTACTTTAATTGAATTATATAACTCTTTAAAGTGTCGTTTAACTTTTTCATTTTCTTCAAGAAAACCCTCGTTTTCCTTTTGTAAAACATTAACCAAGTTTTAAAGATGAAAAGTCTGAGAATACTGAGAATCTAAAGGAGGAGGCATTTGGGAGCCAGTCACATTGTTCATTTCACCCTTTAATTGTGAAATTTGGGCTTTCAATTTTCTGATCGTGTTACAATGAGCTTGAATCTGCTCGTCACGTTTGGTTATCTGAAAAACTGCATCAAACTCTGGACCATCTGAGGATGTCTTGATATTTGAGGTTTTGACATTTTCTTTAAGATGTTGATATTTTAGTTGCAAATCAAAATGTTCAACTTCTAGTTTAGAAAGATGTTTTACCAAATTATTGTGATCATCCTGATCAATTTTCTCATTTAGTTCTGAGTTTTTGTTTTCAAGCTCAATGACACGATCATGGGAAACTTTCAATGCAATAGATAATTCATGAAATCGAAAAGAAGTAATAGAGTGCTTAGTAACAGTATAAAACACATCTTGAGCAACACAACTCGAAATCAAATTCTCATTTAAGATATGCAAGTTCTTCCTTTCAACTTCATTATATTTGAGTTCATGTTCATAATCATTGACCTCAACCATCATTGCATCAAATTCCTTTTCCATTTCTTTAATATCTGAATTTATTCCTTTTTGAAGATTCTCAAATTGACCTTTTAATTGTTTAAAGAAAGGCATGACCTCGGTTAAATAACATTCTTTATTTTGCTCAAAACCCTTTCCCCTCGATTATCCCTCAGAGGTGTGATTCTCTTCTTACTGTCTTCTCAAAATCAATGAATAGTTGATAAACAACATACTGGTGATTAAGGGTTTGCTATTATTGGCAATCGATCTAGGAACTAGATGCATTGGTGTATTTGGAGGATACATGATGGCTGCAGCATTTTCCTAAGGGAGTGTTTTTGCAACAAGATTTTCAGCTTTTTGCATATCCATATCCTTTTTCCAGAACAATTGTTTAGGGGTTAATAGAGTCTGAGGCTTAAACTTGTTCAAGGAGATCCAATTTTCCTTAGTGTAATCATGGGGTTTTATCGTTATGTTTTCCTTTTACACACGGGATCGTTAAGCTTCTTATCCATTTTCTCCTAGAGGCATCATCTAATTTTCTATCCACTTCCGTGCTTCCAACACATGATGGTGTTTGCCTAGGCTTAAGAATCTCATTACCATCATACAAGACCTTATGAGCGACTCTAGCCTTTTTAACTACCTCGGGATTAGGTTCCTCAACAAGGGAATGCTATGCTTATCGCTAAGACTCTATGCTTAGTGATCAAGTGAGCGATTCAATGGTATTCCCTTGTACGCACAACTTATTTTCAAGTTTGTTTTTCAAAGTTTTTAGATTAGAAAAATCATTCAAAAGTTTTGATTCCTTAGCATTAAATTCTTGTTTAAGCACTTTAACATTATCTTGAAGCTCTTGCTTTTGCTTAACAGTTTTAGAAAGCTTTTCTTGTAAGGAATTTAACTCTTGTTTTAACACTTCTTCTCTAAAATTACTTTTTCTAATAATTGTACGCATTTGGTCATCCATCTCCTGCTCACGGGTAGTTAATTCAAACTTAGCACGTTGTTCATAAATGGCAACTTGTTCTTTATAGGCATTAAGTTCAGAGATGGCAGAATCATTAGGAACACTAGTAGTGTATTCATAAAAAATATAGTCATCATTGACTGCATTAGATACATCACTTGGTTCAATCGCACTCTCACATTGGGTCACATATTGATCATATGGGACAATATTATCATTGCCCATATTAGCAATATCTGAGTCACTAGTTTCCTGCGATTGAACTTTATCATGTATCTTTTGCTGATCAACATTATCATATAGTTTTAATACCTCTGAGATGATTGATTCTTTGGATGGACCAGCTTGCTGTGGTGAGGGACCTTTGGAGAGACCATTGGAGAAATGCTAGCCATGAAAAGCTGTGTGCAGAGGTTCATCATCAACGCCGAGTCGTATGCATCACGGTCGGTGACTTGAAAGGCATTCGATGATTATGACCTATCTCACGAATTGGTCGCTCATCCACATCGCATCATATGTCTTGGCATTGCCTCAAGAAGAAACAACAGCTCCTCTTCATCCAACACACTCCATTATCCCGAGCTTGCACAAGTAACATCTTGTCTCTCAAGTACTCTGCATTTTGTGGGCGTTTTGGAGATGTGCGTTTCTAGCTATATGTCCATCACCACCACAGTTGTAGCACTTGATCGGCTTTGCTTGTCCCCGATTTCCATTCCTTCCCTATTCGATTTGCCACATACCTCCACCTACTCCACCTCTTCCTTGTTCATATTGTCTTCCTTGAGCTGGTTGCACCGTAACCTTTCCATCTCTGACCAAAGCATGATTGTGTAGATTGGATGAGGTTCTGACTTCATTGTTTGTGTGAAGACTATTAGTATGTGGTGTGAAGGTCAGGTTTTGTTTAACCATAAGAGCCAGTCGATTGATGAAGTGTTCCATGACTGCATCAGCATCAAGTTGTTTGAACCTCGGATCGGGAATGAGTTTATGATTTCCATTTCCAGTAGGTATGACTTTAGATGCTTTGGCAGTGATCCCTACATTGGTATAGTATGCGGTTGAATCTTTTGATGAACTTGATTCTCCCTGTTTAGCTTTGAATTGTTCAAGAATCCTTTTTTCAAACATAGCATGTCTCTCATTCTGAAGAAGGAAGGCATACAGTTGCTCATAGTTGGTGTTCTTCAATCCTTTAGTTAGCTTCACAGAGGTGACAAACTTGTGCCATTCGGGATTCATGTTGTTCACAAACTTTGAGTTCAGTTGAATATTTGGCATAGTCATTTTGATATTCCTCATATCATTCACAAGCTTGTGGAATCTCACGTAATATTCATAGATACTCTCTTCTGGTTTCATCTTGAAGTGTTCAAATTCATCATACAGTTGTGATTCTCTGTCTTCCTTAGTTAATTCGAACCCAAGAGAAGCATCTTGACATTATCCCAAATATCCTTGGCTTCGGTGTTGTGATTGATAAGCTTGTAGATATCTTTTGGAAGACCTTGAAGTATAATGTTTGAAGCCCCGATATCATCATCGAATCTCTTTTCTCCTTATCATCGAGCTCATCATACGTCTTTGGTCCGTCCAATCCAAAGATCATGGTTCCATCTGCACAAGATCAATTATGTCTCTTGTAGTCTCAATCGATAAGGTCCTTCATCAATGGATTTGAGAATGTTGACCCCATTTTCCTTTCCAAGACAAGATAATCGATTCGTTGAGCCCAAGAGTCGTAGTCGGTTACATCAAGCATGGGTGGATGAGTATCTCGAACCGTTGCTTGAACGCCCTCACTCTGATGAGAGATGATTGTAGGCACGTTGGTAGACATGTTTACAGATTTCACGGGATTTTACAACTCTATGATTAAACCAGGAAATAGATTCTTTCACAGGATTTTACTAAATCAAGAGAAAACCATATTAGAAACAAGTATTAACCAAGTCGCTATAATCCTTGAACCAAGTCGCTAAGCACCAAGTCGCTAAGTAGCAACTCGCTAAACCTCAAGTCGCTGTGAATCAAGTCGCTAAGCACAAGTCGCTGAACACAAGTCGCTAACGAACCAAATCGCTAAGCATACAAGTCGCTAAAGAGCAACTCGCTAAGTATCCAAGTCACTAAGATCAAGTCGCTGAGAACAATAAGTACAAGTCGCTAGAAATAATGAAAGCAAGTCGCTAACCCCACCAAGTCGCTAGCCGTAGTGGAGAATCCACTAACTTGTACTGTTTGTCGGCTTGTCTCAATAGACAAGTCGCTACGACTAACACTACAACTCGCTAGAAATTACTGAAGCAAGTCGCTTTGAAGAAATTCACAACGAGACTCAAGTCGCTACCTTGAAAAACTTCAAAAACACACTTTTCAATCCAAAACAAGCTCAACCACAGTGATTCAAGCTTTCCAAATCCAAACCCAAGCACTTACAATGATTCTAAACACAAAAGTACACTCAAAATTCAAACTTAAACACAAGAGTTGATCCAAATGATGCAAAAACCACTAAACTTTTTCAAACTCAAAAACCATATAAAACCACTAGAAATCCAAGGATAAGTAAGAGAGATGATGAAACCATGGCTCTTGATACCATTTGTAACATATTGGATTTCACAAACACATCAATACATGATTACAAGTAGGCGTATAACTTATGGTTTTAGAGAGAGAAAGAGATAGAGGTTTGGGAACTTAGTGAGAGAAAATGAAAGTATTATTATGAGCTCCAACTCTCTACCTTGGGAGGTAGAGAGTATTTATAGTCTTACACAAATCGCCACATACGGGCTGTGGATTAGGCATATAGTGGGTAAAGACCCCGTCTGTCCTTCACGGTGTTACTTAACTAAATACAACTTAACTTTAAATAACTACGACTACGACCTTTCTAACGATTACATATACTTGAGGTGACCGACACTTTAATAAATGGATTTACTAAATCCTAAAATAATTTGACCTGGTGGACCACCCAGTGGGAGCGGTTTGATAACATCGTATCTGAGGATCTCATCGTCAACCTGATCCGTCAGAAGCTTGTGACATTCCTCCATCTGGAATTGGAGATGAATCACATCAGGATGAAATACTTTGACAACTTCATATGCTGGACCCTCCAAGTCTTTTGGTGTAAGTGCTAGTATCCGTTTCTGCTTGCAGAACCAGTCAATAAAAGTTCTCATGTCACCGGTTTGAGCAAGCAAAGAGTTCTCCGGTGGGGGTACATGGTTAGAAGCAATAACATCTGCCTAGTTGTGATCAGGAACTTGCATATCTAATGAAGAGATGGACCAGGTTGGTTCTGGTGTAGCAGGTATATCTTTCTCATAAAGGGGCTTTCACCAATCTTTCATCATGTCACCTATAGGGATGGACCAGGTTGAGTCAGGTGTTTCAGATCTGTCTTCCTTTGAGAATGACTATTACCAATCTTTCTCTAGGTTCACCTTTGGAATATGAATGTTCAAGATATCTTCATCATCAGAATCAGATTCTTGGTCGAGAGTTGACTCTTCATTCATGACACGATCTTCAGGAATTGATGAGACTGAGGGGTTGAATCTTATGTTAGTAGTCATCCAAGCTGTGAATTCGGTTGAGGCAAGTGTCTTAAAGAATCTTGGAGCACAAGATTATCTTGGCTTATTGGATGCTGAAGGGGGAGGAGGAGGTGGTAGAGTTACTTTGGTTTATTCCGAAGTTCCAGAAGATCCTGCAGCTCCAGATGGTCCTGATGGTGGTGGAGGAGGAGGTGGTTGTGGAAGAGACCCAGGAGGTATCTTGGGTGAATCTTGTCTCCTCTTTTTCTTTCTTTAGGATTCAGCCAAATCCTCCATGAGTTGATCATAGTTGCAGCAGTATCTCCTTCACGATCAATTGATTTTTCAAGAGCTTCATATAGCAGCTTGTGATCTTTATGCCCTTTGTGAAGGTTTGTCTCAAACATGCGTTGCAGCAGTATCTCCTTTATATCTGAGGTGGGAAGATCTTTGAAATGTGCTCTCAGAGGTGCTCCCATTTCCCAATTCACAGCCTCTGCAGCATATTCATCTACAACATTCTCCACCTTATAGTCAATTTTGAGATACTCAAGCTTGGATAATCGCAAACCATGGTGTTTGACGATATTGGGTAGATCATGTCTTTCTAGAGTCACAATGCATTTGAGAGCTTCTTCAAGATGTAACTCTAAGCTTTCGTTGGTAGATGGATGTGGTGGAAGTACGGTTGTAGTGGTGGTGGTTGCATTTTTAGCTGTTGCGGATGAGGGAGTTGTTGTTGGAGTTACCGTTGGAGTCGGAATTCCCATAGTTGGGACTGCTGACGTGTCTTGTTCAATAGTGACAGAAACCATTGATACTACCTCTTTCTCATCATTTGTCTTTTCAGTTTCAGCATCAGTGGGCTTGTCCTTAAGAAATTGATCTCCAAAGGTGAGATCTTGGTGTAGGGTCTTGAAAGATGACATGGTACCTGTTAAGCTGTTGGGTTCCTACAAGCAAATATGATTATCTGGCCGTAGCTTAAGGTTACCCTGAACATCTGGGTATGTAGTTGACACGAACTCATCATGCATGGTATTATGTGGTGGATCCGAAGTGAAGACATTATCATGAAGTGAGATCTCCTTCTCAGCATTTCCAGAATCAGAACCTGCAATGACTTCTGCTTGTGTCTCAGTTTGGGCTTCAGGTACATTCACCATTACATTTTCATCCTTAGAAGTCAGTTTTTCAAAGTCGGTGTCACTTGAGTCGAGATTAAGCTCTGCACTTGGTGATTGTTCCTTTGCAGCTTCAGAGGATTCAGTGCCTTTTGATGACTCTGTGGTTCGTTTCTTGAGAATGAACTTTGTAGTAGTGGTCTTTGTTGGGTTTATTATTTTGAGTTAATAATACAAAACTAATGTGCAACAATGAAAAAGAATGAAACTTGAGGAACTTAAGAAGACACAGGGATATTTTGTTTAGTGTGTGTCAAGATGTAAAACACCAAAGGTGTGTGTGTGTGGGAAACCTAGGCGTAGGGTTTTGGGAAAACGCCTAGGGTTTATGTTATGTTTAGCCCCAAGGTCAATATTCATTGATCCTGTTATTGTTGGTGTTAGGATAACCGTACTATCATTGATCAAGATAGTATTGGGGCTGTTGGTTGTGTTTGTAATAGAGTAGAGATGATGACGAAGAAACCTTGTAGCAATAACATTTATGTTTGATGTATTCCGCTGCGTGTTATTGTTAATTGTTATTGTGATCCTCGATAAGGTCTAAACAACGGTATCAAAGCGGGTTGCTCTTGATATCTGGGATTTCACAAGGTTTCTTGAAGAAGAAGAAAAATTCGTAACTGGTTCAATTTTCGTAACTCACTGCAGGGCCATTTTCAAAAGGCGATAACTCACTCGTTAACTGTTGGATCGGGCTACAATTTTTACCGGAGCTTCTCTATATACCCTTCTAACATTTCACCGGATGGATCGTTGATCTGAGCTTCTGACAGAAAGTTATATGCATTCGAAAACTACTGCAGACACACTTTTGAAAGTTTGAATTTTTAGGGTTTAAAGGTATTATTCTCTGATTTCTTTCTTCGTATAGGTTACATCATTATGGAAGTCATTCATAAATTGCTTGGTGCTTTAAATTGATGCATTCATACATTAAAGGCTAGTTGAAGAATGAAATCCTAATCGAGTTACAATAAAGTACCAATCAGATATATTATTCAAATTGGTCATTAGTTCCTACTTTGTACATTAAAGTGGTCGGTGACGCATTAAATATAAAACTCAATCATGGGTCAGTGTGTCGTCTAATGTATGGTATAATCAAATTCTCTTCATTACCAAATTTGTTGATACATTATAATAGTCGACTCATCATGGGAAGGTGTCATGTTTATCAATAAGATCAACTTGGTTTATTCTGACATGAAGAGAATTACGAGTGTAAGAGTTTATGTGCTATGCGTTAAGAAGCTCATGCTGCTCTACGACATGTTACTACTGCCTACACGTTTGATATGTATAGCTGCTACTATTGCGAATCTGCTGCTAGTTATTATCGTTTCTATTGCTCTTAATCGATTTGTATTGCTTCGTGCTTCCTGTTGAAAAGTTAAAGCTGCACTTGTGAATGTATACTGCCTATGGAATGCTAGTACTGTTCGTATTAAGTATTCGATGTTAATGATGCTATTGGAAGTAGCGAGTTACTAATGCTTGTTGATTCTATCTGCTGCTACTTACATATAGATCTGCTGATGCGTTATGATGTTTTCTGATCTGCTGCTAGTATCATTAGTGCTACTCGTTCATACCAAGATAATATTGCTTTCATGTTTGGTAGGTTATACACTTGGTCCTTACATGTCCAGTGGTGACATTACAAGTTCATGATACTACTGGTCAAACGTTGCATGCATGATTATTATCAAACGTTCATGTGAAATTATATTTTGATAATTGTGTTTGCTTGATAACACATGTATATTGGGCTGATATTACACATGTTCTTAGGCTGTTAGAATTGAAGACAAGTAATTGATTGATTAAGATTCTAAGCTGTAAAGTTTTGCTTGAGGTATTTTATGATGGACACATGGGATATTGAATTTTCGACACACACTGTTTGGATTTGAGGGGAAGCAAGTTAATCGAGATTTGGTTTTAGATTTGGAAATGAAGGGTTAATACTTCTAGCTTTGAAAAGTTAATACTCTTAGCTTTGGAAGTTAATACTCTTAGCTTTCAAAGTTAGTACTGTTAGTGGAAGTTAATACTCTTAGTACATTTTTAGTACTCCTGGTTTTGGAACTTCGTACTGTTAGCTATATCCGAGAAAGGAGTTAATACTGTTAGTATTATATGATATCGGACAAAACAGGATGTTGGATCTTGGACAGTACATAGGATTAGATCCCGGGTGACACACACAGGTTTGAAGTTTGGAGTTTATTTGTTCTTAACAGGTTAAAGGCTTGTATTTCTTGGATTAATTGATTACGAAGGAAAGTATTTATCACCTATTTGGAGTTGAAGTGGAATTATTCGGGTTTGTGCTTTATCATACCTTCTAGCAGGAGGTAACTTGTTCGTGCGTTCATGTGTGACAATGAATTGACGGATAGTAGATGAAGTTTTTCGTGAAGAGATTGCGGTCTCCCTTTACACCAAGATTGGGTATACATTTGATGTCATCTTTAGTGCAAGATATAAGACACAGGTTTGGATTGTTCTACTTCAGCATCAAGTTGGTTATACTTGGTTTTCTTCATTAGTAATCATTACATAGAGCCTACATTCTTCACATGGTTAACATATAGGTTTCAGGGGAAGCTTAATGTTTACAAGTTTAACCATTTATATGCTACATCGAGGTGAATATTTTTGCTACTACTTGTTGGTATTTACTATTGGCATGGTTCGGATTTCTTTTGCCTTAATTTCATTTTTAGTGCGGAAAACTTCATGGAGGGTATCTTGAGGCATCGGAAAGATGGATTAGTCGTATGATATTGGTTCGTGGTTTTGAAGATCAAAGTTTCTTCTACTTAGCTTCTCCTAGTGGATAATGGCAAAAAGGGGAAGAAGAGTCTACTTGAAGATTTGCAACTTGAAGATCCTTGATGGTATAGCATGGCTTAAGAGGAAGTTTCATTCACTGTGTAGTTTTGCAATTATCAACTAGGGGAAGATTGTTGGCTTTGTTATTTTGAGTTGATAATACAAAACTAATGTGCAACAATGAAAAAGAGTGAAACTTGAGGGACTTAAGAAGACACAAGGATATTTTGTTTAGTGTGTGTCAAGATGTAAAACACCAAAGGTGTGTATGTGTAGGAAACCTAGGCGTAGGGTTTTGGAAAAACGCCTAGGGTTTATGTTATGTTTAGCCCCAAGGTCAATATTCATTGATCATGTTATTGTTGGTGTTAAGATAACCGTGCTATCATTGATCAAGATAGTATTGGGGTTGTTGGTTGTGTTTGTAATAGAGTAGAGATGATGACAAAGAAACCTTATTTATGTTTTGATGTATTCCGCTGCGTGTTATTGTTAATTATTATTGTGATCCTAGATAAGGTGTAAACAACCTTGAGCATCGATTTTAGCATTACTCAAGCATTTAAACACATCGATAGCCTAGTTGTACTCCTAAGCCAATTACCATTAAGATAAGAGACAACATAACAATAATTAATAACTAGGTTTCATAGATCTAAGCAAACACACAAGAAATTTAGTTAGACATGTTAAGCAAGCAAGCATACACACAATAAATGGAAGACATAATGATACTATTTGATTAAAACACTTATCTTGATGTGTAAAATAGGGTTTGGGACCCTAAGATACTGTCCAAGTCGGACTACAAACATTTAGGGTTTTTACTCCAAAATTCTACCTCTCTAAATGCAGAAAAATCGAATTATATAAATAGATTTACACTTGCGACGGCGTCGCCTTATAGGTGGGACGCCGTCAGATCGCCATCATTAGGGTTTTCGTCTTGGCCAAGTTATCGATGGACGGCGTCACCTTGAGTTGTGACGCGTCGGGCTTCATATGGGACGTCGTCTTGGTTTCGGATCTAGGCCGTCCGAGATGAAAAGTCTGAGTGACGCCCTTCTTCTTCAAAGCCTGACGCCGTCAGGTGTTATGAGCAAAAATTTCACTAAGCCGTCTGGTGCATGTAATTATCAAATTTGTATAGAGGGACGGCATCGCCCTTTGATTGGGACGCCGTCAGCTTCAGTTTTAGCAGCTTGAGTGGCTTTGATCTTGACTTTGTCGTTTTCTTCATGTTTTCACTCCTTTTCGTCCAAATGTGCATCATTCCAGCATTTTACTTTCAAGAGACCTAAAAAGTGAAAAGAAACGAAATTAAGCAGTAACGGATGTAAAAGTGGTCGATTAAGGGCTTAAATGACCCCTTAAAAGTGTACGTTTTAAATCCTTATCAGACATCAGATTTTAATTTCTGAAGAAAAATCCACATAAAGCGAGAATAGTGATCAACACACAGCAAAAAATAATTGTGACCGTCAAAAGAAGTAACAGGCGTAGGACCCCACACATCACAGAAAAATAAATCCAAAATGTGAGAACTTTTATAAATAGATGGCAACAAATGCAGTTTAGAAGATTTTCCAACTGAACACGAATCATAAAAAGTACTAGAACAATGGCTTTGTAAAGGTAAACTATATTTAGATAACATAGACTTCAAAAGTTATGGGTGTGGATGTCCAAGTCTTTGATGCCATGTATTTGAGGAGGCACGAGTTGTTGAAAAAGCAACTTTGTTGGAAACGGAGTGAGTCTGAGGTAGATGAAAGGAGTAGAGACCGTCATTGCTGGGACCCATGAGGAGGATAGTGTGTGTGGACTCATCCTTCACAGCAAAGAAAGATGAGTGAAATTCAAAATACACATGATTATCAAGACAAAATATTTGAACAGAAAGTAGATTTTGTTTTATTTGAGGTACATGGAGTATGTTATTAAGGGAAAATGTTTTTGTTGGTGAATAAAGGCGCGAGGAACCAATGTGTAAAATGGGTAAACCCTTACCATTGCCAACATGAAGATTGTCCTCACCATAGTAGGCCTCGGAGTTATCAAAGCTAGAGAGATATGGTGCAACGTGGTGGCTAGAAACAGTATCCGGAAGCCAAGAGTCTGACGCTTGTGAACAGTAATTGGTGAAGTTGGCTGAGGGTAACTGTCTCGATCTTATGGTAGCAGGATCACGATTAGGTCAGAGAGACGGGATATGGCCAATCCCACACCTGTTGCAAGTACCAAAAACAACATTTTGATTTGAAGCCCAACTAAACTGATTTTGGTTACCTCCTTGATTCTTGTTGGTGTAATTTCCGCAACCACGACCATGTCCACGACCATGACCACGATTATTCCCAGATCTGTTGGTACAAAAAGCTTGAGCAGGTTGTTGGATAGATGGCTGAACTTGAAAGCCAAGTTGTGACAGAAGCTGCTGGACAGCCTGTAATTGATCTGGTTGAGAAGTGGACGAGGTGGACCCAGATCCTGTTGAGGTACGAGTGTTGACATCAGCGGTGAATGCTTGAGCTGGTAGGATGTCAGTGGCTGATTTCTTAATCATGTAGTCATGGTCTGATAACAGACCAAGGAGTTCAGCAAAAGCAGTGGCAAGTTGGCGGCCAAGGAGGGTAGATTTCAGGCCATTGCACTCTTCTCGAAGACCAGATATAACCAACATCACTGTTAATACAAGCCGTAAAAATGTTTATTTATACTTTACGATCTTCTAATGTTTTGTGGATAACAAACGTAAAATCATTTTAACGAAACAAATAAAATACGTAAATGGTTTGAGCCAATAGTTTACTAACACACTAAGTAATAGTGTTTTCATGATTTAGTAATGCATATGTACAACAACTAGTTTTTACATATTGGGTAGATATATACATACTTAGTATGTATTGTAATGGGTAATAGAATGGGTAGAAGTTTAAGTATTTAACCCATTTACTTAAAACATTGAATGTAGTTGGGTAAAACCCAAAGTCCATGACCCATACCCATGGAGCATAATTCATAACCCATGACCCATTGCATGACATCATGCATAAGTCATAATGGGTATTATCCATGACCCATGGAGCTAACCCATAACCCATTGACTAGATGCATTGCATCTTGTAGATACATTGTATCTACTTGGATACCCATGGTCCAAAGTCTAGGACCCATGACCCATAACCCATGACCCATAACCCATGACCCATAACCCATGGGTAATGAGGAGCGTCTCACGGATCCCTCAGAATACACTAGACGGATCCCTCCAACAAGGGATCCGTGGGATCCGTGGAACAGTAGCATGTTTTTGTCTATAAATAGTGAGCCATTTCTTCATTGTAAGTTGCCACTCCTACACATACTTTCTCCTAGTATTGTAAACTCTCTAACCTCAGAACCAAGGGATCTTTCTATGTAGTTTGTGTTTGTTTTGTGTGATTCTCTAGGTTCCTCTTAAAGGCGAGATCACCACCTCTTGAAGTCGAGCAAGCTCAAGTCTATGAGTTGCCATGCTTCTTCATCATCAAGAATACTGAAGTTCTTTTGTTGATCGTTCTTTCTTCCTCTCTAAAAGTGTTGTGTCAAAGGCATTAGTGAAGGATGCCAAAAGGGTCAAGACGAAGGCATTAGTGAAAGGTGTCGAACGTTCATGTCAAAGGCATTAGTGAAAGATGCCAAAAGGGTCAAGTCAAAGGCATTAGTGAAAGGTGCCAAAAGATCATGTCAAAGGAATTAGTGAAAGATGCCAAGGGTGTACAATCGATATGGTGCATCGATGTACAAATAGACATAGGTTGTGTCCAAGGATATTCACTATAGTATAAAAACAGTTTTAGTAAAGTAAACAAGACTAATAGTGAATCAATTACTGAAAGGATATAAATAAAACACAAGAGTAATTTTCAACGTCATGTTCTTATTAGAAATGAATCGAAGAATCGTTACCCTAGTACTTATGAACAAGACTAGGGATTGAAATGACAAAGTGTTTGCGGCTCCTCTCTAAGCTCGGGCTATGTCCGAGCACAACTACAAGTACCCACCGAGCTATCTCGGGGATTAAGTTGTATTTGGAGGAGTGAAAGATGGCTTTATGTATGTGTGTTTTACAATTCACAAGCTTAACCTTTCACTCAATCTCTTATGCTATTTATACAAGTATGAGATTTAACTCTTTCCTAAGTGAAAATCGACAATTTGCGGAAGACAAAATATGATGTATTTTGTCTCATTCTAAAGACTATATTAGGTAAAGGGACCAAGTCACTTTCTTTATGTCGATCTTGATGCGTAGTCTTTTAGGAAGGTTGACTTCTTGAAGATAAGTACTCCGTCTTTATCGCTTCAAGCATAACCGTTTTTCGGCCCATTCTTGATCTTCATGCCTTGAGTCTTGATTTCGGTTTGTATTCGGTGTTTGTAGTCGGATAGGAGTTTGAGGGATTGATGAAGTTATTGTCATCACTCACCGAATCCACCATCTTCTTCTTGACTAAGTCTTCACCCTTTATGTTCCGCCTTCTCGAGTGGAGAGACTTCTTCTATGTCTCTTCTTGGCGTCCTCGAAGATAGCTCACCGAGAGAGTATGCACTCGGTGACTGTTAGTGTTTAACGGTCTAAGCACTTAGGTTATTTTCTATTCAAATCCTAGATTAAGGGTTTTGGGTATTTCTTGAACCCAACTTGGTCTCCCCTATTTGGATATACAAATAGCCTAAGTGTTTGATCGATGTAAGTGAGCAAATGGCTTCTTCTTACACCGAATGTACTAATGAATACAATAAGGAATCTTGAATATTTTAATAAAACATACATCGTTTATTGATCAAATTACAAAGTTCCTATCCCTAGTACAAAAGATAGTTCAAAATGATGTCACCCGGATGGATTCCGAGTGCTTCAAGCTTGACCTTCTTGGTGATGAGTGTTTCCGTCGGGATGGTCTCTTATCTTGGCATTTAAGTCAAGATAGAACACGAAATTTGCGAGTCTCAATTTGAGAGGCCTTTGGAATATAGTGAGCATTGTAGCCACTCCGCTCGATCGATATCACTCCACCTTTGGAATGCTTTGGGTTTCCACAGACATCAATAAAGAATAGCCCTCTTCGTGCTTTTTATCACCGACGGTTTACAAACTTAACACCTTCAGCCCCTGTTGCATTCTAGTCCGAGCACTTTGATCTCAGTGGAACTCAACCTCTTCCTTTTGCGGTGGATGATTATGGTTGAGATCCTTGAGGTGCGATTAAGCGAGTTGAATCCCAGTTGTCTTGGTGCATCCCTCATCTTTCATTTCTTTTATCGAGCATCTTCATCGACTCCTTAACCACCTCATTTTGCTTCTTTTCTATTATTGGACCGAGTTCATCGAGTTCGATGATCCCAAAGTCGATGAATTTTGGGGATCATGAACTTGAAATGTCTTTATCAACCCCACAGACGCGTTCATTGCCGTGGTTTGGATCCGGGATGATTTTGACATCTGTGATCTTTTCGGGTAACCTTCGCTTGTCATCGCCCGGTTGTAACGCTCAATTACGCTTTGCACGAGGGCTTTAGCTTTCTTCTTCTTTTCTTCCAACTGCTTTTTTCATTTCACCATTTTGCTTGCTCGATAACGCCACACGCGCGTCGGGTCAAAGGAACTTCCTTTTCTTGAGCAAGTTTTATAACACCCAGGCGGTGAACCTAATCGTTGTAGTGTAGTAATTAGGGTAGCCACGGGTATTGATATCGTTCTCTAGGGAATAGGAATGCTAGTAGGAGTTACTACGCTAAGGTTAAGGTTGAGGAAGATTATTTTTATCTTTTATATTTTATGAAAATGGAAAGGTGAATTTCGGTATTGGATTTGGGGGTTGGTATTTCACCGATTACTCTACTATTATCTAATTATCTAAACTAAGGTTGTGGGAGTCTATGTCTAATTAATGTGTGCTCGTATGATAGTTTAAAGATGTGTTTACTTAGTTTGTATTACTCCTTAATTATCTCCTATTGATGGTTGAGTGTCACGTCTTATTCCTAGTTGCGTTGTGTTTCTAAGTTGTAGGGTATGCGTTTCTCCTAACTCTTTGAACTTACCAAAGGGTCTTGTCTACAAACCACATAGAGATTATAGACTCTACTCTAAGGCACTCTTCGGATGTTTTAGACTACAATCACTCGTGTAATCATACTCTAGGGTTCACAAAGATGAATCAAGCATTAAGTACACAACGAATGACCTATCGCATTACTAGATCATTAATCAACTAAGATAAGAAACAACCAATCAATATTCAATAATTAAGTTTCATACTACCTAAGCAAACACACAAATAAATTAGCCGGACATGGAGAACATGCAAGCATACACACAAATAATCAAAGACATAATTGAATTAATGAAGCAAAGACTTATCTTGGTGTAAGATAGGGTTAAAAACCCTAAAATCTTGTACAAGACACCTTAGGTTCGGTTTTAGGTTTTACTCCAAAGACTCTCCACACAAAAGACCGAAAAATTCGGATTCTATATAAGATTACAATTGCACAGGCGTCACCTTATGTTTAGTGACGCCGTGTCGCCGCCATTGGGGTTTCGTCTTGGCCACGTTAACCTTGCGGCGTCACCTTATGTCCGTGACGCCGTCCTCTTGACCGACGTCGTCGGATCGCATCTAGGCCGTGCAGTAGCGACGCTCACTCTTTCACACCGGACGCGTCTCTTGAAAACATGAGTTTTGAGTCCCGACCGTCGCAACTTTCTCCGACGGCGCGCAAATATCTCTCGGCGACGCCGCCTTCACATTCAATGACCGTTGAGTGTCATGATTTCGACTTTGGCCATTTTCTTCATATATTCGCCTTTCCGTCCAAATAAGTGCCATTCCAGATTTTGCCTTCACGAGACCTAAAAGTGAAAAGGAACGATATTAAGCAATAACGGATACAAAAGTGATCAAATAAGGACTTAAACGACCCTCAAAATGGTACCTTTTAAAACCTTATCAAATATCCCTACACTTGTTATTTGCTTGTCCTCAAGCAAATGTGCTTTTAGCCAATTGATTTGTAAGTTAGGGTCATTCAAAGATTAATTCAAAACGGTCCACAACACATATAAGCCCCAAGAAAGTCATAACAAGCACGAAGTACATACTAGCACCTCACATGGGGTGTTTGGATACTCACATCTCTCGTGTGTATAAATGAAATATAACAATATAGGAAATGGAAGATAAACACTCATTAACCGGTCCTAGTACATAGATTACCATAGGCTTGAGAATAGATCAAACCTCCATCGCTTTGGCGTAAGCACCTAGGAAAGACTATCAAAGAGGTCTTTAAAGGGTTGTAATGTTAGGCTTACGGTAGGGAAATAAGGGTTTGGTGGGATAGGCTATTTAGTGGTGGTAAGTCAAAAATCTTTATGTTAAATGCATATGAAGAATGGCGTTGCTAAGCCAAGACTCGACACTCTAAACTCTAGATAACTGAAATAAACAAACATAAATTAAAAGATAGATGTAGGATGGTAGCCCGTATGTTTTTTTTTTTTTTTTTTTTTTTTTTTTACACACAAATTTTTTTTTTTTTCAAACACTTTTACTCTACCATCCTCTAAGATAACATCAAAATACTAGGATTTACAGGACATCCCTACACTTGAGTTTTATTACTCTAACACTAATTTGACCCGATTTGAAAAGATCAAAACACTTGGGGTACATTATTACACAAACAAAGGAATTTGAATTTAACGTTCCTTCCCGTCATTTCATAAACTTTAACTTTTCCCATGAATCCCAATCATCCCAAAGCTGTATACAAAGGATATGACTCGACTTAGCAACTTATGCAAGCAACTAGATAATTGAACTAAGGGTTTGGGAGATAACAATAATTTGCACTAAAAGTGAGTGCATAAGGGTAGGCTAAAGCGATTTGGGTGTATATTTGGGGTGGGGTGTAAACAATGTTTTCATTGATATTCCGGAAAACCGAAATATCACGAGAACCGCGAAAAGGATAGGCTCGAGGGGTTCACTAGGGTATCGTGTACTAAAGATGAGTACAACGCAAAGGGTGTGGGGGAATTACTCAACCGATGTGGAAGAAGTAATTATATTACAGGTATCAAACAAGGGTTTATCCTAATGCCTCTTATCATTTAGTTATTCCTAACTACACAAGTGTAGCCTCACTTGCGATCTCGGAATGCATCACAAAACAAGTTCTAGAATCTAATATACTACCGGTTCACACTCTAAGCATTAAAGATGAATGCTTTAATTCCTACTAATCTAAGGCGATCCTCACATTTGGGTGGAATTTGGGTGGTAAAGGGTTTTGTGCTAGTCATGCAACTTCCTATCCGTGAGACGCTTTTGTTAAGACTAATGGCCCACTCTTATATGTCATGAAAATTTTAAATTTGGTGCCAAAATTACCCTAACCGACATTTCTCATGGTTTATTACGCAAATGCAATTGGACAAAGCAAATAGTCAAGGATAAGCATAGTTTCAAAGTTCCCGCTTTATTTTCCTCCCTACACTTAAACCGAACATTGTCCCCAATGTTCCCGAAAGTATCAAAGTTATGATAAAGAAGGTGATTAAAAGCGAAGAAACTAATACTCCCCGATTAGCTCGGTAGGATCCGTGTAAAGTGGTGGTTAAATTCTTTTCAAGAAGAATTTATGCGTGAAAAGCTCCTTCCAATCTTATGTAACTTCTTCTTGACAAACTAAACCCGCACACTTGAAGAAAACAAACGAAACCTTAGCGTAAATCGGCGGTAATAATATATATAAGACTCGATTTAAACTAGGATATAATGCTTGTGGAATGAATGTTTACAAATTTTAAGAAAATTAAGACCAGAAAATTCCAAAATTTATAAGTAGCTCGAAACGAGAAAAAGTAATCGATGTTTTACTCCTTCTCGCGCCGTCAAGTTGCAATCTGACGACGTCAGTTATCCCGATAAAAGCGGTCTGCGATTTTCGGAAAAATTTCGAAAATTTACATCTTTAGAATCTGAAACATTTACGCAAAACATTCATTATGACTCGATACAAGCATTTGACTCAAACAAACAAACATATATATCTTTTAATTAATTGTTATTCTCATGTTTACGTTTCTTTTGAAAACGTGTGTAATCCTCCTACACTTATCCCTTATGTAAAATACCTTTATATGTAATTAAGACGAGGTTAAAACAAAATAAAGCATTTTACAAATTTAAACATGAGGATAAACAATTAATAAAAGATATATGACACTAACAAGCAAACAATTAAGCATGGGTTGCCTCCCACGAAGCGCTTTTCTTTATTAAAGAGTCTTGTAGCTAGACTCGTAGTCCGCTCCCACGCTTTCTCACTATCGCCTCTTCATGGCCTCTAATGGGGATTCCATGTTGTAGAAGTGCCCTAAATGCGCTTTCTAAGAGTTCATCTTCTCCCATTCGGTCCTATATTCGGTCCTAGGCTCAAACAATCCTTGTAGAATCCAAAATCTTAGCCATAACATAATCAACACCTTTCTCCCTATCCTCATCATTCCTATAATAGACCGATAGTTTAAGTTCCTTTTCATCATTAGAGAGTGATGAAAATTTCTCAATCTTAAACGGCATTTGGTAAGCTATGTCATCGGTCTTATTCTTGAACCGCACTACTCCTAATGAGGGGTCATAGGTCATTCCGGTGCTTTCTATGAAAGGTTTTCCTAGAATAACATGGGACAAGCTAGGGTCTATGGCCGTGCTAATGTCATCCACAACTATGAAGTCCGTAGGAAACGTGAAACTACCTACATGAACGGGCAATCCTTTAACTCTACCAAGAAAATTGGAACTAACATTAGGATCATTGGGGTCTTGCCTAGTTGGAATAGGCTTCTTCAATATCCAATTGTAGTAGGTGCTAGTCATTATGTTGATTGGGGACTTGCGATCAATGTAAGCTTTTGCCACAAAAAGATGTCCTATGACACATGGTATGTTAAGATTCCAAGGGTTCCCAAACTTAATTCGAGGACTTTTCCTAACATACATGTGACGGAGGTCACGCACTAAGTGAGGGTGGCGAGATAGTTCTTCTTCCGTAGGAAATTTGTTGAAATAGTCAATGTCTACTTCATTTACTTCCTCGGTATTTCCTCATCCACTAGTGTATAGTCCTCTTCGTCATTTGTTTCATCAGTTCAACTAGGGCGATGGTATTGACGAATCGACATACTTTAGCTTGCTTGGATCCTTAATCTCTATGCACGAAGGCCCGGAGTTGAGATAGCACTAACCTTCTTATCACTATTAGCTATGGCTTTCAAAAGGTTGTCTATTTTCCTATCCATCTCGGCTTGTTGATTATTAAAGCGGTCCGAGAGCTTAGCTATTGGGTTTCTTGGGATGTAACTAGGTTTTGCAACATCCTCGATGTTTTGTTGGTTAGGACCATTAGGTGGGGGCCATGAGAAATCATTAGAAGTGAATTCTTTGGTTTGTCCCCAATAAAAGTCGGGCTTGTTTTTCCATGCTTCACGGGTTTCATTGAAATTCCTAGGTCCGGTGTTGTAGGAATCTTCCTCCCACTCCATTAACACGCGAGGACGCGAGTCAATGAGCGTGCTCGGGATCGGGTGCTATTGCGCGTGTTATGAGGATCACAAACGGCTCACATGAAGAGGAAGCTTTGTTCACATGGTGTGAAGACTTAGGATTTTCGTAGGAACTCATGAGGAATTTAACCCGATCTTCAAGTTCGATCATCCTACGGTCGGGAGGAGGCAAGGAGATTGCCTTGACGGTTTTGGGCGGCTCACGGGGTCATCCCAACTTTCGTTGTCATAGAGGGCAAGATCCTCTATTATTTCCCATGATTCTTCTCGGTGAGATCACTAAGTTTTCCACCGCCGCTTGGTCAATGGATCGCTTAGTGGGAAAGTTGACATGATCATAAAAGATTTGGACTTGGAGCCAAAGATCAATGCCGTGATGAGGACTTTGTGAAGTAAGTCCTTGAATCGGGTCCATGCTTGTAGAGATTCACCTTGACGTTGTTGGAACATCAAGATGTCATTCCTAAGCTTAGTGGTTCTCCGGTGGGAAAAATTGAGCAAGGAAGCGAGAAGTAAGATCATCCCAACTTGAGATGGAGCCGTGGGAAGTCGCTCAAGCCAATTACTAGCTTGGTCCAGAGAGAATTGGAAGAGACGCAAGCGTGGTCTCCCGAGTAGTAGCATCAAGGTCGATGGAATCGACGATTTTGAGGAAATCCTCGGATGTCGATTTGGATCTTGAACGAAGTCCATGGAATGCACATCCGTTTGCACCAACCGGATGGTGTCGGATCGCAGGCCGTAGTTTGGGCTTGGTCGGAAGCTCAATGGTGTTCCTATAGCCTAAGTGGCTTGGTCTTGAGTATTCACCAAGAGTACGGGCTCTTGGCGGGTCATTTGGTGGTATGTTGATGAATGGTAGTGGGTTATCACCTTCCATGATGAAAAGTGATGGAATTACTAACAAAGGTTACGAAGAAGGGGATAGACTAAGAGAAATCTAAAATGAGAAAAATTTTACTTGATAGGAATCAAGCAAAGAAACCTAAACGAGGTGGACTACTAACTAGCTATTCTATTTCGCAATGCGCCAAAACTTGATAACGCTACACGCGTCGTTCGGGTCAAAGGAACTTCCTTTTCTTCGAGCAAGTTTTATAACACCCCAGGGCGTGAACCTAATCGTTGTAGTGTAGTAATTAGGGTAAGCCACGGGTATTGATATCGTTCTCTGGGGAATAGGAATGCTAGTAGGAGTTACTACGCTAAGGTTAAGGTTGAGGAAGATTATTTTTATCTTTTATATTTTATGAAAATGGAAAGGTACTAATTTCGGGTATTGGATTTGGGGGTTGGTATTTCACCGATTACTCTACTATTATCTAATTATCTAAACTAAGGTTGTGGGAGTCTATGTCTAATTAATGTGTGCTCGTATGATAGTTTAAAGATGTGTTTACTTAGTTTGTATTACTCCTTAATTATCTCCTATTGATGGTTGAGTGTCACGTCTTATTCCTAGTTGCGTTGTGTTTCTAAGTTGTAGGGTATGCGTTTCTCCCAACTCTTTGAACTTACCAAAGGGTCTTGTCTACAAATCCACATAGAGATTATAGACTCCTACTCTAAGGCACTCTTCGGATGTTTTAGACTACAATCACTCGTAATCATACTCTAGGGTTCACAAAGATGAATCAAGCATTAAGTACACAACGAATGACCTATCGCATTACTAGATCATTAATCAACTAAGATAAGAAACAACCAATCAATATTCAATAATTAAGTTTCATACTACCTAAGCAAACACACAAATAAATTAGCGGACATGGAGAACATGCAAGCATACACACAAATAATCAAAGACATAATTGAATTAATGAAGCAAAGACTTATCTTGGTGTAAGATAGGTTAAAACCCTAAAATCGTGTACAAGACACCTTAGGTTCGGTTTAGGTTTTACTCCAAAGACTCTCCACACAAAAGACCGAAAAATTCGGATTCTATATATAAGATTACAATTGCGACGGCGTCACCTTATGTTTAGTGACGCCGCCGTGTCGCCGCCATTGGGTTTCGTCTTGGCCACGTTAACCTTGCGACGGCACACCTACGTCCGTGACGCCGTCCTCTTCGACTTCCGACGTCGTCGGATCGCATCTAGGCCGCCCGAGTAGCGACGGCCTACTCTTTCACACCGACGCCGCCTCTTGAAAACATGAGTTTTGAGTCCCGACCCGTCGCAACTTTCTCCGACGGCGTCGCAATATATCTCTGACGCCGCCGCTTTCTACATTCAATGATCGTGAGTGTCATGATTTCGACTTTGGCCATTTTCTTCATATATTCGCGCCTTTCTGTCCAAATAAGTGCCATTCCAGATTTTGCCTTCACGAGACCTAAAAAGTGAAAAGGAGCGATATTAAGCAATAACGGATACAAAAGTGATCAAATAAGGACTTAAACGACCCTCAAAATGGTACCTTTAAAACCTTATCACCGCTCGAGCATCCTTGAACTTACATCTGCTGACCCTTTTCAAGTTTCTTAGCATCTATTCCAATGTTTTCGACTTCCTCAAGAACTACTTGTACCATTGCTTCTCTGCTCTTTCTTTCCTCTTCAAAGAAGTTTCTTTCTCCTTTCCTCCTTAGCAAGGTATGAACTTAGTTGTTGTGGTGTGGCAGTACTCAATGTTGCCGATCTTAAAGGGAATCTTCTCGTGCTCGGGAGGTGTCGCCATTATGCCTTTTCCTTTGTCCCGGCTTCGAGGAAGATGATGTTGCTATCGAGGTGGTGTTTTGTTGTTATTGGTGTGATTATCGGTGTTGTTGTTGTTGTTGAAGATGTTGGTGATCTTGATGAGATTGGTACACTGGACCTGGTGGTGATGATGATTTTGGAGCTTCAGAGATCTTGGTGGTGTTGGCTCCCCTCGGTGTGAAGAGGAGTTTCTTTAGCAAGATTCTCCCCTCAACTGTTTGGGAGCGTCGGTGAGGCAAGAGTTAGTCTTTGGTCTTGAGGGGGGTGAGCGGCTTGACCCTTGAAGGCTGATAAATTTCAATGATCATTGCCTTGATATCTCAAGTATCTGTTTGAATACCGGTGACTTTTGTTTCCAAATTTTCCCGAGATACTTCAAGGCGGTCATTCGGGTCCGAGATTCCGTGCCAATGAAGAAGATGCTTGAGCTAAAGTTGCCACCGAGTATTCACAGAGCCCAATGTAGCTTGAAGAGACCGGATGAAGATTGAAGACCACGAACATTTGCGAGACTTGAGCATTTCGATCGATTCGGTGAAATTTGGAGGATTGTTTCAAGTAAGCCTCGGTAGCCTTCAAGACTTTAGAGTTGAAACTGGTCTTCTTTGACAAATTCACGATTTCATCAATCTTTGTTCCTACACCACGAAGGTGCACGAAAGTTGGCCAAGTTGTCATCCGATGCGTGAAGGTGTCGTACATCGATCCACGTGCTCATGAACATTTTCATCAAAAGCTTGTACCTCGACTTTCATATCGCATAATCGCACCGACCTCGGTGTGTTGTTCCCACAATGTGTCGATGACCCGAGTATAGCTTCCTTGAAGCTTTGGTGATCCATCGAACAAGCTACCTCTCGTGAGTGGAAGAACATTATCAAATCTTTTGAATTCATCGGTGGAGGAAGAGAGTCGAGTCATTGTTGTCGGGTTGGAATGGTGATGCGGTATGCTCACGTGGATCGTGATGAGGTCTCTGCTCAAGTTGAACCTCGGTGTCCACTTCTTCCCCGCCGATAATATTTAATCATCACTTTGTCGGCAAGTTCATCTTCGTAAAATAGTATCCCAAGAACATCGACCAGCGATCAACAAGGGGTTGGTGATGGGTTCCATATCGTGGTGGTATTAATCCTCGAGTCTTTGTCCCCGTTGACCCTCGGACATTTGGTGGGAGTTTCCTAGTGCCTTCTCCGGAGTCAAGATTAGTTTTGGGTTCCGTATCGGGTGGGTTGTTCCTTTCCTCCGAGTCTTTGTCCCCCGAGACCCCGAGACACGATGGGTTTTTCCCAAGTGCCTTTAGCAGAGTCGGTGAAGGTGATATCCCTATCAACGGGTTGTTTGGTTCCTCTCGAGTCTTTGGGATCATTCGGTGTGCCCTTAGACAAAGTCTTTGATTTGCTAATGTCATCACTGGGCGTTGTGGAAGGCGCCCCTACCGGTGGGTTGTTTGTTTCCTCCGGATCTTGGGAGTAGTAGTTTGGACCAAGGGCACCGATTGTGATTTATCGGTGTCCTTCGTTGTCCTGGGTGGATGTTGCTTGGTCTCCGGTGGGTGGCAAGTCGGTCTTGGGTTTTTTGCCTTTTGGCGGTGTTCCCAAGCCTCAAGGCCCCGAGACTTGGGTTTGGTCTTAGTCCGATCTGAGACTTCCCTTTCTCTTTTAGGAGCAGGTTAGGAGACATCGATTCCTCCGTTGTTTACAAAGAACCGTATGGGCCGTCAATTCAATATTTGTGACAAGGGATGGGTCCTTTTGAAAATTTGATTGGCTCAGATGCTGTAAAGCACCAAAATTTTCTTCCCGAGAATAATTTGAACCCAAGAACACTTGCAAAGCACAAGAGACAAACCTAGGATACGAAACGATTTCGTCCTAGTTTTGCTCAGAGCTTGGTTACGAGATCATCAGAATGATCTCCCTATGTCGACAAATGACCCCATTCATCAGCAAGATGCCATCATCAAGCGAATAGAGTTAACTTGTTCGGTGGATGAGTGGTTCCCGCCGAGGACACGAATCACAAAGTGAATAGAATCCTCCAAGCCACGGAAATGAACTCTTGGTGGTGGGGTTTTGTCCAAAAAGTTGGATCTAAAATGATTTGTTTTAACCCATCCTTCATTGTGGAGGGTTCGGGATGGGCCACATAAACTCCCTTGTTGTAGTCTAACCTCGTTGAGGTGCAAAACGTTTTATAATCCAGGTGAATTGCGTCCCCGTTAAGACCGAACTCGATGAGATATTCCCGAGTGGTCTAAGGTTGTTCTCATCGAGAGGGTGTCGGGTCAAAGGCCTTAGTTGTTGCCCAAAACTCTCGAGGAGGTTTGGTACAATATAGAGGACACCGAACAAAGGCCGTTTCGGTGGGCGATTAAACAAAAATTTATAATGTCCTTATAGGTCGACGGTTTGAGGATATTCAAAATTGCCTATGACATTATTTGTTTTAAATTCAACGTTATCGAGATCCCTACCCATCGTGTTGCAAATCGAAGAGATTGTGTTCTTGCCATTTCCATTAAAAGATTTTTAAGGTTTTGGAAAACAATTCTTGACAAGAACAATCAAAGGTTTTGAATCTCTTAAGTTGTGATGAAAAACTTTGTAAAGGTTTACAAAGAAGATTTTTCGAAGGATTTGAAGAACACAAAGATTTCGGGTTTGAAAAGAGATTTTGATGAGTTTTGTTAGCGTAAATCTTTTGTGTGTGTTATAAGGATTTTGTGAGGTATTTATAGTGTGTTTAGAGGGTGGTGTGTGCATATTTGTGGATTTGTAAAGTCGGTTTTGAAAACGTTTTGAATTTCCACATTTAATGCCACCCTCCACTACCCATGAGAAAATCCGTTTTCAAGGAAACGATTGCGATGTACAAGTAAAAGTGCACTTTTGCGAAGAATAAAATATCCACAAGATATTTTATGTGAAAGGAGACATTTAATGCCAAGTGGGAAGAAGTAAGTATTAGGGACCCTTGACAGTAAGATACAAAGACATATATTCCTATATTTAATTGGTATGTTTACCAACCTAGGACATTTAAGTAACTAATACTTGGTGCATTTAGTTACTCATTCAATGCTCAATATCTATAGTCAGGGTCCCTGAATGAGTCTTACTCATTCAGTGAGAGGTTGTCTTGTGGGTTTTGTTCGGGGAGGAGGAACCATTTGAGAGAACTCATCGAGATTGGTTTTCGATGCGACTTTCAATGTCAAGCATTCCCAATTCACTTTCGTCTCTCAAGGTAGTTTCATCCAAGGGTTTGGTGAAGATATCGACCAATTGATATTCGATGGGGATGAAATGGAGTTATATGTCTCCTTTCATTATGTGGTCCCCGATGAAGTGATATCGATATCAATGTGTTTGGTTCTTTGATGAAGGACTGGGTTGTTGGAGATTGCAATTGCATCGGTGTTGTCACGTAAGATGGGTACCATTTTGTAATAGATGTCATAGTCATTTGAGTTGACTTTTCATCCATAAAACATTGGTACAACATCCTGCAGCAGACCACATGCTCGCCTTCGGTGAAGACATAGCCACCGATTGTTGCTTTTAGCACTCCAACAACCGTTTTCCTCCAAGAAATTGAGGACTCGAGGTACTTTTGTGTCCATGTTTCACCAAAGATAATCGTAATCGAGTAACCTTTGAGATCAAACCCCGAGCACTTTGGATAATAGAGTCCAAGGCTTGGGGTTCCCTTCTGTACCGAGTATTCTTTTGGCTGCGGTGAGGTGGGATTCTTTGGGATTGGACCGATATCTTGCAATTAGACAGACCGAGAATTGTATGTATGGTCCGAAGCGATTAGATACATTAGTGAGCCAACAATCCCCTCGAAATGGGTTTGATTGACCGACTTGCCGGTGAGATCGGGTCCAAGGTTGTTAGGAGGGACCATTGGTGTCTTCACCGAGGCACGATCGGATATCTCATACTACTTCAAGAGATTTCTTGTGTATTTCTCTTGACCGATAGAGATTCCTTTATCGGTTTGCACGATTTGTAGTCCAAGGAAGTATGTGAGTTCACCCATCATGCTCATTTCAAACTTCTTTGTCATCGCTTTTTAAACTGTTTGCAAAGAGTGTAGTTTATTGAGCCAACCGCCTTTATCGCTTCAAGCATAACCGTTTTGTCCGCCCATTCTTGATCTTCATAGTCTTGATCTTGATTTTAGTTTGTCTTGATGTTTGTAGTTGGATAGAGTTTGAGGATTGATGAAGTTATTGTCATCACTTCTCGAATCCGCCATCTTCTTCTTGACTCGATCTTCACCCTTTAAGTTCCGCCCATCGAGTGGAGAGACTTCTTCTATGTCTCATCTTGGCGCCTCGAAGATGGCTCACTGATAGACTATGCACTCAGTGACCTGTTAGTGTTTAATGGTCTAAGCACTTAGGTTATTTTCTATTCAAATCCTAGATTAAGGGGTTTGGGTATTTACTGAACCCAACAGTTGTAATAAGGAGTGGGTCTCCTTTGGGATAGATGTTGTATAGTGTTGGGTAGTAGTTCCTCCTTTGTAATGGAACTCGATCTAGCCTTGTACCGGATAACGTGTAGGCGACGTTTTGATAGGTTTGGTTCTACCTCGTGGAAGAACCCGGTGTCTAGCCTTGTACTGGAAAAAGAGTAGGCGATGTTGTGAAGGCTTCTCCGCCATAAGGAGTTTTGTGTCGTGTAGTGATTACGAACTCTCGAGTAGGTGACTCGAGGAGTGGAGTAGGGCAAGAGAGGTGTCCTTGTAGTCGAACCACTATAAATACTCGTTTCGTGGTTTTGTGTTTCTTACTCTTTACCTTTGTATTACATATTTACATATCTATCTATCAACATCCAACATACACATTTAAATAGATTGACATAAGTCGATCTAAATATTTTAAAACGAAGTTTTAATCGGTAAAACTATTCAACCTCCCCTTCTAGTTTTCCACAATTGGTACCAGAGCTTCGTTACCAAGTTTCTTAGAGTATGTTGTACTTTAAAAACTTGATACGATCCGTGTATGGTTGAAAACTACAAAGAAGTAAATCTTTTAAAACAAATTGTTTCTTTTATGTTGGATAGTGATAGATTGTTCTAACAATTTCTTTTTAAGAAATCTTCTTGCTAGGACTTCTACAAAGACTTCATTTCTATTCAAAGAAAAATGAAGTCAACTCTCAAGGAAGAACCCAAAAGTAATCACAACCTACTTATACTAAGTATAACGGATTACTTTAAAAGCTCATGAAGTATTCCGGATATATGGTCTCTATAAACCATATCAAGAGTTTAAAGGTCTGTTCACTTATCCACAAATTACGTATTTTACATTTACATGGATATGTTGATAATTTTTTTAACACATGAATTAGGATGTTAATAGTTGCAAGTCTCTAAAAAGTCTCTCTTCACCACTTTCCCGACTTACTCATCATCGGGAATAGTATTCCTCTTTGTTTTTCTAACGATCGTCAAACCAACGTCGCCGTCACAAATAGATCCTTGATAGTTAACCTATCAAAACATGTTGACCAAAACGTCTTTCAATTAGGAACCTCACTCTTCAAAGTTATTTTTGTTCTATAAGCTATTGTATAACTTATTACAAAAATAACACCAAACATCCTTTTCTGTTCACATTAGCCGGATCCCACGAGTTGTACTAGCCGGATCCCAATTACAAGGGATCCGGGGGAACCGTGTGACAGAAAACAACTATATGTTTTTCAAAACCAGTTCTGCTCTTTTCCCTCTCCTCACAAAACACAAAAACGACCCAAATTATGCTTCCATCTCCATAGGGCTTCATATCCTCAAGCATCTCCTTCTTGAACATCATTTCAAGTAATTACACTCATATGTTCTACTCGTCATCATCTTCATCCTAGGGTTTATGGTTTTTAATTTTCAATTGATGAAATTAGGTTTTGCAAAATTAATCACAAAAAAGGGTTTTCACATAATTAAGATTCTATTATGTTTACAACATTGTTAATACAAATCAAAACCATAAACCCATCTCAACAAATTTTACCTAATTGGAATATTTGTTTTTCTAGGATCAACCATGCCCAAAGCCACCCAACAAGACCACCATGACATCGTCCACTACCTCTCTAGATACTATCGAAAAGAGGATTTTTCAAAAACCGATCGTAAAATCTTCAAAAAGCTTGAAAAACGACTTATTCACGAAGGTCGTGCAGTTAAGGAATGTTTCCTTGACAATACTGACATTTGTCAAGTCTTCTCGGCAATCAACTTTGATTGTCTCCTTGATATTGATGAACAAATTTGTCCGGTTTTCATCTTTGAATTTTACAAAAGTGTTAGGATCATTCGAAATAATGATGAAAGCATCTCAATCGCCTTTATCATCAATAAACAAAGCATTACTCTACCCCTCAACACATTTGCACAAATTCTCCGCATTCCTTGTGAAACAATTTGTATGTACTCCCAAGATTGGGCAATATCCACTCAATCCTTTGCACTAGATCCCAAACCAATCTACCGCACTCCTCTTGATGACCCCGCAATTGTTCGAGACACCATTTTAAAAATTAGAGCCGACCAATCTCGCTTCAACCGCAACAAAGAGCTTATTCACCGTGATCCATTTCAAATGGAACTCTTCGAAATGAATCCTATCTATAGAAAGTGGGAAGAAATTCTTAGGGAAAATGTCATTAGTTTTGTTGGAAACAAAGACCATACAAATGCATGTCTTGTCCAAATGATCTATTGCCTCATTCACCAAAGACCATTTAACCTTGCCTATTACATGGTGAAAAGAATGGCCGGTGTATTCAAAGCCAACAACATGGTACTTCCCTATGGTATGCTCCTAACACGACTACGTGAGTATGTTAGTGCAATGCAACCTTCCCCTATCAACGATGATCATTTCCTTGCCGATCACGTCATGGTACTACTCACCAAAAACCCTTCTAAACGGTTCATGATCAATGGAAAAAGGCCTCGTGCTCTCTCGGACTCCTCGGACGAAGAAGAAGTAAATGTCAACCCCGTTGCCAACGTCAACTTGGACCCCATAACCTACTTCGAACAACTTCCAACTCTTCCAAACGAGTCCGAAGAATTCAAACAATTGAAGGGTATGATCCAATGCCTAACTAACCACCTCATGACGTCGGTAAAGAGGAAGAGAAAAGATTGACAAAAGAGACATTAGGATTATGGTTGTTTTTAGACATATATTTTATTTTGCAATGGATGATTATGTTTGTGGATGTTTTACCTTGTTTGTTTGGATATTATCTCTACTACTCGTATTTATGTTATGGATTATGAGATATTTACTTGTTTTGATGTTCATTTACAGTAGAGACTAGTAGAAATTAGTATGCATAGTATAGTGCAAAAACTGCACATCTTCTGTGAAGCTACTGATCTGCAGTTGCCGGATCCCTCAATTTGTACTAGACGGATCCCTCCTTTTAGGAATCCGTGGGATCCAGGGAGACAAAAATGCAATGCAGACCTCCACACATCAAACCAGCCCATTAGACCACTTCACACTAGCTAAACTTAATGCCTCAGGACCACTTAAGTCTTCCTCAAGCTCAGTAAGTTTCACACTCACTCATAGCTCATTTAGGATCACACTCAAGGTGCTACTTGATTTATCATTTCACCAAAACTCATCATTCTTCCGCTCCTATTCTCACACATAATTTCTCACATGTCAACACATCTAGTTTTATAATTCTCTCAATTTTAGAAAATTAATTTTAGTCATCCCTACCTCAAATAGGGTCAAAAACTAGTTTTTCATTTCTTATAATTTTTAAGGAATTTTCCAAATTTATCCTAAGTTTCCATTTGATCTCTAGGATCACTTAACACCACTTGACACTCTCATATCTCTTAGTGTCATCTTTGATCACCCATTGGTGCTCATAAAGTCCCATGTTCTTCCACAAAAGGCAATCATTAGCTACCATCACTCATTGCCCTTGATCATTTAAGTCCCCTTTCATTTAAGACACTTAAGAAGACTGAAACACTCAAGATGTATAGATACTAGACCTTACAAACATCATTTTTCCTCTTTTCTTGGCTACTGAGAGCCGGATCCCTAGGATTAGCCTAGACGGATCCCTCATTGGAGGGAACCGTCGGAACCGGCTGATAGATTCAGCTAATCCTAGCTAAAACAATCATTCAAGCTCTCCTTGCTAACTTGAACACTCCATCTTGTCTTAATTAAACTTCTTGATCAGTGCAACTCTGAAGTTGACTCTTGTGCATGCAAATCATCACATTCCAAAGGAACTTAGTGGCTTAAGTCTTGAATGCACTTGCCAAATCCTTCCCTTTATAAACCATCTTGTTAGGACTTCTAAATTCATCATCTACAACCTCATTCTCAGCATTTAGAAACCTTTACATCACTAATCTTTAATCATCTCATCATGAGGAAAGCTCCTAGTGGTAACTCATCCACCAAAGGACCACCCAAGAAACTTGCTCGTGTTATTCACGAAATTTCTTCAACCGAATCATCTCCCGTTAAATCCACAAATGCTAGGATCTCCCCTCCACCTATCAAACCAATCCCCAAAAGGATTGTTCCCACAAAACTACCAATGCTAAACACCACCATACCTCCTAAACCAAACACTCCTATTTCCACTAAACCATCACCCTTAGTACCTAGAGCAATATCATTCACCACTCCACTCTCATCACCACACCTCTACAATCTAGAGGACTTGCCTCCTAGGCCATCTCATCCTCCACCATTACTAACCTTCTCCTCAATAGAAAGAATAGCGCAACAAAATCAAGGTGTTGAATCAACACTAGCCCTGGCATCCTTTTCTCCATCACCCTCAAATAGTCCCTTTTGGATTATGAGGAATCATCAAAGTCAACCACCCGATCACATGGAAGTAGATACCTCTCTACCACCATCCCCATCACATATTCCACCACCACCGCCTTTGGTTGAACCACCTCCACAAATTCTTCTTTCTTTTGAGAATCCTCAACCTTCCTCACTTAACCTTCCTCCTTTTGTGGAACCTCAACCAAAACTTCCATCTCAAGCTATTCCATTTCTAGCACCACCATTTCCTAGCCATGACAAAGATTGTTATCATTGTCAACATGTTGAAGGCTTGATACATGAAGTACGTGAAGAGAAACTTTTCCTGTTTTATCACCTCCTTGAACGTTTCGACGAGGTCAACAAACCTAAACAACCTCGAGCTTAAGGATTCAAGTGGTGTACTAGTCTTAAGCTTAACTTAGATAGTTTAGGAATCATATTTCATGTTTAAGTCATTCTCTTAGTTTTAGAGATATGTAGATCATTTCTCGTATTTTTATTTGAATGAAATTACATGTTATATGCCATTTGTGTTGAGAATATGTTTGGTGCCTTAATACCTCATTTTGATGTTAACATCACATTTTACATCACCATTGTTGTCTTAAGCCTCATGTATGCATTTAATCCTCGGTTTAGCTTAGACGGATCCTCCAAAGAGGAACAGTGGGATCCGTGCAACAGAAGACTTGTTTACTACTAACTTGAGTCTTATTTGCAGGAAATTATGCTCTATATACTTGTTTTCTAACCTTTGTTTTGTAGATTTTCAATACACACATGAAGACTTTGACACCCTTAGCTAGGGGGAGTTTCTTGTCAAAGCAAAACATTGCAAAATCATTTGCAATATCATTCACATAGGATTACATTACATGAAGTCCTCCTTGCAAAGGTGCAATCATCAATGGGGAGCATATTCGTCACAAAGACGAAACCATTTGCAAACATAATAGCAATGCACTAGTTTAGTATTTCTTCTTACTTGACGCCCTCACAAAGGAATGGACTCTTCAAGGGGGAGCTAAGTCGAGAATACTTCTCCTCACTTACTCTCTATTTTTCATGTTTTCTTTCTTTTCACATATTTTTCTTAAAACAACGTGTTAGTTTCTTTTCGACGCTCTTTTTGTTTCGACAAAAAGGGGGAGAAGAGAGTAAAAACTCCAATTCAAACTTTTACGAATTTTAGTTTTTCCTTAAAATAATCTTATGTTTTGTCATCAACAAAAACAGGGAGATTGTTAGTACAAATAAGTCGTAAAAATATTTATTTATACTTTACGATCTTCTAATGTTTTGTCGATAACAAACGTAAAATCATTTTAAATACGTAAATGGTTTGAGCCAATAGTTTACTAACACACTTACTTTTTCATATAAAACACTAAAACAAGTAATAGTGTTTTCATGATTTAGTAATGCATATGTACAACAACTAGTGTTTACATATTAGGTAGATATATACTTACTTACTATGTATTGTAATGGTAGAAGTTTAAGTATTTAACCCATTGACTTAAAACATTGAATGTAGTTGGGTAAAACCCAAATTCCATGACCCATACCCATGGAGCATAATTCATAACCCATGACCCATTGCATGACATCATGCATAAGTCATAATGGGTATTATTCATGACCCATAGAGCTAACCCATAACCCATTGACTAGATGCATTGCATCTTGGAGATACATTGTATCTACTTGGATACCCATGGTCCAAAGTCTAGGACCCATGACCCATAACCCATAACCCATGACCTATAACCCATGGGTAATGAGGAGCGTCTCATGGATCCCTCAAAATATACTAGACAGATCCCTCCAACAAGGGATCCGTGGAACAGTATCATGTTTTTATCTATAAATAGTGAGCCATTTCTTCATTGTAAGTTGCCACTCCTACACATACTTTCTCCTAGTATTGTAAACTCTCTAACCTCATATCTAAGGGATCTTTCTATATAGTTTGTGTTTGTTTTTGTGTGATTCTCTAGGTTTCTCTTAAAGGCGAGATCGCCACCTCTTGAAGTCGAGCAAGCTCAAGTCCATGAGTTGCCATGCTTCCTCATCATCAAGACTACTGAAGTTCTTTTGTTGATAGTTCTTTCTTCCTCTCTAGAAGTGTTGTGTCAAAGGCATTAGTGAAGGATGCCAAAAGGGTCAAGACGGAGGCATTAGTGAAAGGTGTCGAACGTTCATGTCAAAGGCATTAGTCAAGGATGCCAAAAGGGTTAAGTCGAAGGCATTAGTGAAAGGTGCCAAAAGATCATGTCAAAGGCATTAGTGAAAGATGCCAAGGGTGTACAATCGATATGGTGCATCGATGTACAAATAGACATAGGTTGTGTCTAAGGATATTGATATCCTTGATGATGTTGTAATAAGGAGTGGGTCTCTTTTAGGATAGATGTTGTGTAGTGTTGGGTAGTAGTTCCTCCTTTGTAATGGAACTCGGTATCTAGCCTTGTACCGGATAAAGTGTAGGCGACGTTGTGATAGGTTTGGTTCTACCTCGTGGAAGAACCCGGTGTCTAGCCTTGTACTGGAAAAAGAGTAGGCGATGTTGTGAAGGCTTCTCCGCCATAAGGAGTTTTGTGTCGTGTAGTGATTACGAACTCTCAAGTAGGTGACTCGATGAGTGGAGTAGGGCAAGGAAGGTGTCCTTGTAGCTGAACCACTATAAACACTCGTGTTGTGGTTTTATGTTTCTTACTCTTTACCTTTGAATTACATATTTACATATCTATCTATCAGCATCCAACATACACATTTAAATAGATTGACATAAGTCGATCATTTTAAAACAAAGTTTTAATCGGTAAAACTATTCAACCCCCCCCCCTTCTAGTTTTCCACAATCACCAGGCCTTTTTCTTTCACAGATTCACCAATGTTAGCAAGAGCATCATAATATTCCTGAGCCCTGGTCAGGTATGCAGAGGAAGTTTCATCAGCTTTCATCTCCAACTTTAAAAGCTGAGTTTTCAGAGTATATTCTCTAGAAGCCGTGTGAGGTGCATAAGCACGTTCAAGAGATAGCCAAATATCATGGGAAGTGTTCCCTTGAACATGTTGGAATGATGCCTCTAAGACGGTAGAAACAAGTAACATACGTACGTGAGCATCAATGGAAATCCATGTTGTGTAATCTGGATTTGGTTGTGCGGCAGGTATTGTGTCTTTTCCTGATGCCGAAGATGTGATAGTAATCGGTGGACAGGGAATTGAACCATCAATATAACCAAACAGGTTATTGGTAACAAGAAAGGGCTGAATCATGGCCTTCCAGTAGCCATAATTGGTAGGAGATAATGTAAAACAAAACTTATGGTGGCAGTGAAGGATTTTCTCTGCAGAAGTAAAGTCTGTAATTGCCATTGGGATGTCAGGTGTTGCTATTGTTGTTATCGACAACTTGTGGAGGGAGCACTGTAGTGCTGATCGGCAATGATTAGGGTGAAAAAAAAAAAAAAAAAAAAAAAAAAAAACTAGCTTTGATACCAAGATAAACTTAGTAAAGAGAAGCGTAATATTATGTATTGTATTGTGTAAATCAAGATTACATCCAGGGGATTATATAGAAGAGATAATTACACTCTAATCCCTCTAATATAATAATATGCAACTACAACTTAATTGTCTAATAAGAAAAGACTCAAAACGCCAAAATAAATTCCTCAAACGTAATACCTCATTTATATTTAAAAAATTAAATTTATTATATTTATAAGTTTTTCTTTAAAAACAATTGTAATATTCTCCAATTGAGAGAAAATATGTGCCCGTTTGTGCCCATTTAACTTTTAAATGAATAATATATGCTCATTTTAATAAAAGAAGAGAGCTAAAGTGCCAAAATCTTTTACAATTTTGCTCAAATTAGCAATTTTTTTGATTTTGTGCACAAATTGTCATCTCTAATAAAAAGTTAATGGAGTTGTGTAAAATGAATTGGATTTGTAACGGAACGAAACCAGAATGACCAAATCTGATTCAAAAATGAAAATGAACTAAATTCGTAATGTCCGATAAATCACAATGACCATTTCTGCAATTTACTCTAATATGCTTCTTCAATAACTAAGATCGAGTTAGCTTGAATTTACCTATTTCATATGAATGAATTAAATTTTCAACCCTAGTAGCATTTGTTTATTGCGATATTGTCTAAATCATTAGAAGCATACATATAATTTATTCTTGAAAAAGAATTGAGTGCATTCTACCATAAGAAAGCATACACCTTTTCACAAAGCATTTTCTTATCATCGATGAAAAAGGGTCATTAGAGTTGAAAAAGAAAGAATATAATGGGTTCTCAAGCCCCTTTAGACCTTTTGTCCAAACTCCACATACAATAATTTATTAGATGATAGGTACAGCGTAATAATGACTTATTAGATGATAGATACGGCATAAGCTTTGATATGGAGTTTGGGTCCGTTAAATCTATCTTATCTCTGTTACATATAAGAGTAGTAGCAGGATAGCCGTGTGTTGAGACGATGGTACTTTGTGACGATTAATCAGATAAATAAATTTTGATTTTGATGAGGCCTGATTTATTATTTTGTATCGATTTTAACGGGTTCTCGATTCGTTTCGATGAACTTTTATTATTGGCCGAACGCGTGCATGACACCAGGTTCGATTGAACCCGATGGTCCGGCCTGGTTTTTAAAACTATATGTACCATCAACTTGTTAGCTTGTATGAAACTTTGTCTGTTTTATTAGTTTGTACAATTTGTATAATAACATTTACTTTTCATTTTAAATTTTATTTTAGTAGTGTTTTAAAAATAACATTAGTTATTATTTTATATTTTGGATTATGTTGTAGCTTATTTAGATTGTACATTGTGAAAATTTAATTGTACTTTTTAGTAAAGTTATTTTAATTGGTAGTATTTAATTTGGTAGATATGTTTTTAATTGGTTGTATAATGTGAATAAATTAATGTACTTTTAAGCATTTAGTGACAAAGGAGGGCTTGGCATTGGAAGTTTGAAATCGTTTAATTTAGCCCTTCTTCAAAAATGGCGTTGGAGGATGATTTCTAATGCAAATGCTCTATGGGTCAAAGTTGTTAAAGCTCTACATGGTCCAGAAGGTGGTTTTGGTCTATTTGATTCTTCTTCGAATGGTATCTGGTCCAAGATTGTAGGATCATCTAATTATCTCCACTCGAATGCGATTCTTCCTGGTGATTCAATTAGGTTTCGGGTAGGTTGTGGTTCTTCGATTCGATTTTGGAAAGATATTTGGACCGGTAATTCTCCTTTATACCTTCGTTATAACAGACTTTTTCGGCTTGAGCAAGATAAGGACTGCCTCATATCGGATCGTTTCATAGACAATCAATGGACGTGGAATTGGTCTCGCTCCTTTATGGGAGCTCGTAACTCCGCTTATATTTCTGATATTATCAATGAAATTGGTCCCATTGATTTATCTTCGGATCGAGATGTTTGCCACTGGTCTTTAACAAATGATGGTTTGTTTTACGTTAGTTCTACTCGGCATCATATTGACTCTCATCTCCTTCCCGCCTTGGACAATCCGACACGATGGGACAAATCTATTCCTTGTAAGGTTAATATTTTATATGGCGCTTCATACTTGATCGTCTCCTCATCGGCTTAATCTTTCTCTCGCGGGATTGATATTCCTTCTATTGGATGTCCTTCTTGTAATGCTAATGTGGAGTCTTCAAATCACATCTTTTCGGTTGTGTTATTGCTAAAGACGTTTGGATCTTAGTTAAGTAATTGGTGTGAAGTTTCTTTCCTTTATGTGCTTCGTTTGATCATTGGAAGGCATGGTTTGATTCTTGGCATGTGTCTAAAGAGAGGAAGAGACGTTTACATGTTATTTTTGTGGCTTCTTTGTGGTGGCTATGGAGGTTTCGTAATAGCATCGTTTTTGGTCAGGTTCCTATTAAGAGAAATGTCATTTACGATAACATTCGGTCTTTTACCTTCTCTTGGCTTCATCATAGAGGGCGTATGTCTTGCAGTTGGATCGACTGGCTCAAGTCCCCCTTAATGGTTTCGAGTAGCTGATGCTATTTGCTTCTTTAGGTGGATGCTTCGCGTCTTTTGTTTGCCATATCCCTTTTGTTGGTTTGGCTCTATGTTTTGTTAGTTTTTTTATTTAGTTAGTTGCTTGTAATTATAGACTCGTTTTGGTTTTTTGGGCTTCTAGTTTCTTGCTAGAAGTTTTCTTCTATATATTATCAGCCGTTCAAAAAAAACTTTTAAGCATTTAGTGTTTTAATAGGATTATTAATTATGTGTTAATTTAATGTATTAATGAATTAAAAAGTTGTACAATATGTTTCTTTGTTTGTATGTATTAATTTTCAAGTTTGTAATGTTTTAGTGCATTAAAAAATTATACATTGTGTATAAATACTTGTAATGTTGATTTTTAAGATATTAAATGCTCAAAAATTTCTTTATGCTTTATAAGATAGTAAGATATTTTTCTTCTTAAAACTTGAAACTTAAATTAATTTAGTTTACCTAAATTAACTCTAAGTACCCTTTAATTTGTAACTGTTTAAAAACTTAGCAACTTAAATTATGTTTTTTCTTGATTAATTATAACCTTAACAACTTTTCAAAACACACAGTATATTAATTTTAAGGCAAAATGCATATATATCCATAAAGTGAATAATTGCGTATATATCCTGTCTGAGTTTTTATGCACATTTTCTGATGGTTTTATGACGCTTTGGATATATATGCAATCAAAAAACACACGTTTTGCATCAAAGGATCGAACCAAAATTACAATTTCATAAATATAAATATTTGTTGCTATACATCGTCGTTTTACACGAATATTCATCTAGTATCTTATGTAACATGCATTATAAATAGTTTATAAAGAAACATAACACCTCTGATGAAATTCATTATTCAACATGATTGTGTTCTCTAAAGAAAAATAAAAGGAAAAAAAAAAACTAATTAATTATGGGTGACATATACTCACGAACACATGCATTCATTGTTCGACATGATTGTGTTCTCTCGTAAATTTGTGTAAAAAATAATTTAATACTTCATCAAAAATATATTAACTTTTCTCCCACATCTTTTTATAAATTATACATCAAATTTAAATCCTAAACTAAATACAAATTTTATTCTAAAGCCCAACTACATATCAAACGCACCGTTAACTCGTATACATTTATGAAAATTTTAGTTGACATGTCAAAACCCTTCTCTTTATATGATCACGGTTGTTGGTAATGAAGATTGGTTGTGTCCGAATGAATATCTCTTGAAATATCATTCTCTTTATACGATCATTGTTCCGAATCTTGCCCCTAATACTTTGGTTCAGTTAGTCTGGAGAGATTTTAATGATGCTGATCACGGGTTCTCCATTGCTATGGTTTAGAAGTGCATTCGGCCCAGGGGGTCGAGATTGATTGGCATAATTTGCTATGGTTCTCACACAATATTCCTCGACAAGCGATTCATCTTTGGTTGGTTATTAATCGTAAGCTGAAGACCCAGGATACACTGAAGCAATGGGATGTTATTAGAAATACTAACTTAAACATGCTTTAGTGTGAGCTTTAGCCTGACTCACATGACCATCTTTTCTTTAAGTGTGTTTTTTCTTTGCAGGTTTGGATCATTTGAAGTTTTATACAAGTGTTTGTAATATCCCTTCATCCTTGAGCTTGATTGTGGTTCTTCTTGCCCCCATGTCAAGGAATAGGTCGGCTAGATGTATTATTTCTAAGCTCGTGTTCGCGGCCTCTTGTTACTTCATTTGGCAAGAAAAGGACTACATGATTTTCAAGAATCAGAAGAGGTCTAAAGACCAGGTTATTGATGTGATCAAGTCTATTGTTAGTCTCAAGCTTCTGTCGTGCAAATTAAGAAGACGAATAGTGTAGAATTGTTCCTACATCGATGGAAGTTGCCTAATTCTCTTATACGATCTAATCCATGATGTCTCCTGCCTAGTATGCTCTTTTAAGGATGTGGTCGCCTAGTGATTATATGGCATTTGGCAGTGACCTGCATTTGGTTACGTTTTTAGAGTGGAGTGCTAGCTGAGAGTTGTACTCTTTTTTCCTTCTTCAGGGTTTTTCCCACTGGTTTTTCCTAGGAATGTTTTTAAAGGAGGCAGTCTCAGGTTGCGTATTATACTCCTAGTGTGAGGCCGGTGGCTTTGTTTGGTGTTGCTTGCTCATTGAAATGGTTTTTATCGATTGGTGTTTTTGTTACTGTATTTAGCTAGTTGTTCTCGGGCTGTGGCATGTCACAACCAAGTTTTTATGTTTGGTAGTTTAAGTGTTTATTGATGTTAATGTGGTATCTCAGCCACATTCCATTGTTCTTCAACTTTCTGTGATTAATATATATTTTAAAGAGTAATCCCCTTAAGCCATTTATGAAAAATTTATGAGTTACTATTCATAAATTTTTTAAAACACTCTCTTAAACTATAAAATGTTTTATAAAGTTCCCTAACGTATAAACATTTTCATAAAACCCTCACAGATATGGATATTTTCATAATCTTTTCATACAAAAACCCTTAAGCTATAATAAATGTTATAAAAGCCCCTAATCTATACAAATTTTCATAAAATCTCTTTATACATTTAGCAATATGTATATGAATAGTAACTAAATTATGAATATTTAATTTAACTAATACGCATCTACGAAAAATTTACGGATAATAACTCACCATTCACAATTCTTTTTAAAATACTCCCTTAAACCACAAAATGTATTCATAAAACCCTCTAACATATAAACATTTTCAACAATTTTAAAAATAGCCGTTTAAACTATAAAATGTTTTTATAAAACCTCACTACGTATAAATATTTTCATAAAACCCTCACATATTTTCGTAATCTTTTTATAAAAAAAAAAAAAAGCCCATAAACTATAATACATGTTATATATACCCCTAACGTGTACACATTTTGTTAAAATCTCCATATAAGTTTGATAATAAATATGAATAGTAACTAAATTAAGAATATTAAGTTTACTATTCATTACAAAATGCTAAACCCGATCCACAATAAAAACTTTGTTCCGTTTAATCATTTCCATATTATTTTAAACATAAAAAAATCTTAGACTACAAAACACTTTCATAAAACCCGTTAGCGTATAAATATTTTCATAAAAACTCCATTGACCTATAAAACATTTACATAATACCCTCTAATCTATAAACATTTTTATAAAATCTCCTTAAAATAGCGGAAAAAATTACTATTTATTAAAATAATTATCATAATACCCCCAATCTAAAAAATGTTTCATAGAATTTTATCAAACCCATTTTAGGCCATATAACATTTTCACAAGAACCCCTCATTTATAAACATTTTTATGGATTCTTCCTGAATAATAAACCAAAAGTTAATATTTACATTTTAAGTTTGCCACTAAATGAGTATTTATAATATAATTAAGGTGTGATCTCTAATCTTTAAGTGTTTTTAAGTCACATGAACTAAAAAAAAATTATAAGTGTTTTATCTTTTAACTATGCATTAATAACAAAATATGGCAAACATCAATTTCTTTTCATTCATTTCAAACCAAGTTAAGCATTTTAATTTTGAAAAATTTATGAATGAAAAGCTTTCTATAATGCCTTTAGAAAGTGTTTAATAATAAAATTCGTTTATGTTATAAGAAATTTTTCGGTCACTTACTTAATCTTACTTGACTTTTGAGATAAATTAACATGTTCTCATTTAGAATATAAAATCTATTTTTGTTTTAATTTTTATAATATTTTTAAAGATAAATATATATATATATATTCATTACAATTGTCTAACTAAATTCATTCTAATATTTGATAAATCATAATAATTAGTTACACCGTCGTTGTTTAGTTTTAAATATGAGCTAAATTTACAGACTTCAGAGAATTTAATCGATTACTATAAATAAATAAATAAATAAAAAATTATCATTACAAAAAAATACACACTTTTATCCATGTTTTTTAAAACTTTATAAAATTTTATTAGTTTATTAACATTTAATTATATGTAAAAATTGATTATATTAATAAGTATGAAAAAAAATTGTAAAACAGAAAATAATTGTGTAGAAAAAAGTCTACATTTTTAACTGTGAAGTATTATAAGACTTCTTCACACTTTTTTTGTAACACTCAAATTTTTCACACTTTCAGGAAGTGTGGAGAATTTGGGTGTCAGAACTAACCTCCACACTTATAAGTTTGGATATTTTTTAGATTTCTCAACATTTAAAAGTATAGATTTTTTTTTATACGACCATCTATTGTTTTATAATTTTTTTTCCCCACACTGTATATAATTTTTACACATCATTAAGTGTCAGTAAACTTATAATATTTTCACACTCTTAAAAACTGTGAAAATATAAGTATGTAAAATCAATTATTTTTTGTAGTGTTTTAAACATAGATTTGGCCAAATTATCCGCAACTAGACCACCTACAAATCTATAGCAATGTAGTTAAAATTTCAAACTCGGTCGCAGCACACGGGTTTAAAAACCTTGTTCATCTCATTGAGAAACCCAAAATACAAAACGAGTTTGATGCACGCATAGTTAACACCTTAGACTAAAGTTTTAGGTTTTAATTAGCAAACCGTTAGTGATCATAATCCGCATAGAGATAGCACTCCAGCTAATGAACAATACATTGTATTAAAAGTAACATTATAAAACATGCATTTAACCGAGCAATATATTAATACCTTTTTTCATGCTCATTTACACAAAAGGATTAAGAAATTCTTTATTTTTAACAAAAGTTGATTATTAAGAAAGCAAGTCTAATTTATAACGTGACAGTAGTTTAACATATTTACATCACATATTGTAACATTCATATATAGATATGCGTCGATATATGTTAGGAAGAAATTATAAAACACACGAAAGCACTACTACATGTATTTTGACATAGTACAAAGATACAAAATAACAAACTTATAGTAACATCCTAATAATAGCTCTAGCAACGTTAGCAATATTTTCAGTGTCCTTATTCATTTGTGTCAATGGTGACTTTTGGCCACGCCCGTTAAAACTCCGCTCACAAGCTTGAGTCTCTACAGCGGTATCAGCCATCCCGTCCTCTGCGAACTTTGGTTGGCCACCATCCAAGGCCTGAATGGCTGAGGGCACATCTGCTCTCACCACGGCCATATACATCTCAGCGCACTCATTTAATGAGTGCCTCAGCTCAGAATGAGACATATATAGAGACTTAATGTGTTGTATGACTCTAGTGGCTTTAGATTTTGTTGCACCAATCATGATGAGTCCCAAGTCACTAATATCACCACTTTTGCTCTTGGGGTTTGACATAAGAGTTGAGAGGCATAAATTGTATGAGGGTGTGGCTTTACATGTGCTTTCTATCAACCTTCTATCTCCCATGACTATGAATGGAGTTTGAAGGAGAAGATGTGAAAAGAAGATCATTATGAGAGAAGTGAACTTCATATTGATGTTTTTGATCCTTAGCATTTGAGGGATGAAGTTTGCTTTTCCAAGTGAAAGTGTCATGTTCTATTTATGAACCAACTAATATCTTTTATAGAGTTGGAATTGGTACATCAAGAGTAAGATACAAGGCCTAGTGCATAACTTACATGTTTCTTAAATGATATATTTTGTTTTTTAGATGACCATACATAAAGATGATGGTGAAAGTGTTTACAGGGAATTTTGAAATGAGTTTTTATTCTTATATATTATGTTTTTACATATTTTCTTACACAAAATAATATAATATATTTTTTTCCACTTATTATTATTATGCATCCAAATCGTCTATTATGACACTTGTCAAAATTTTATAAGTAAGAATACGAGTTGGAATATGTAGTATAAAGTATTATCATTTCTCTTTTAAAATGTTGCTATATTGTTGAATGCATAAATCTATAAATTTTGGACAGAAGAGGAAATAATACAAACCTCATTACGTTTATTGGGGCCAAGGGTATTAGCTACATCATTATGTTTTCCAATTGGTAATAGTTGTAAATTTGCGCATGAAGCACATGAGCACAGACTAAAACCCTCTATCATTCGTCTCTTTTGACTCTCATGAGACAATATCTCAGGCCCAAGTTACTCCACCCCTAGCCCAACATGTTTATTTTTATACCCCTACAGGGCTACCTGCAGTTTCGTGGCCTAATCCAGGCACTATAAACTATTAGTCCCATATTTATACATGCAGGCAGGTCAAGTTCATGCTATTCTAACCCAGCCACCCACAACCTAAAGTTATTGATATGTCATCCCAACCACCCACAACCCATTATGAAGCTTTGTCGGCCTAATCCACACCAACTCTGGCCCATGCACCAGCAGTCCAACTCATGTTTTATCTGTCGGGTCCTGTACCGTATTATGGAGCACCTACTTTGACTTCGGACCCGACTTCTCATGCTACTACTCTTCCTCAAGCATTACGTACCATGACCCTTCAAGATACTGGGTGGAATATGGATACGGTAGCCTCGTCACATATCGGGGACAAAACATGTATACTCACTTCCTTTAGTAATAAAAGCATGTATCCATTTAGTTCGCAATGGTCAATCTATGCCCGTTACTAATATGGGCCATAGCTATTTGCCGACACCACATAAACCATTATATCTCAATAGTATTCTTGTAACACCTAACATAATTAAAAATTTGATTTATGTTCGTCAGTTCACAAAAGACAATGATGATTTAGTTGAATTTAACGCATTTGGTATTGAGTCGTTTAATAAATCGCAATAGGTCAAAAGTGTCGAATTTGTGTCATGATTATCAATTAGGCAAACAACTTAAGCTTTGGGAGTCTCGTGTTAAGTCTATATTTAATATCATACACTCGAATTTTATGGACATCCCCAATTTCAGGTGTTAGTAGAATTATGTCTTAACAGTTAAGTCACTTCAAATGGTGGTAAATTCGGGTTTCTTCGAATTGCAAAGGAAAAAAAACAAAAGAACTACAAGATAAACGCAAACACGCAAATCTTCAACGATGTCTCATCGAGCATGTTTGGCAACAACTTCAATGGGAACAATTTCAACAGCAGAATCCAAATAATTAGTTTCGTTATAATTTGATGTATTTATTGAGTTGCGTATGTTTTTTTACCGTATCTTTATTTTACGTTTCGTATGTTTTTTATTATATTGTGTTGTATTTTTATTTTTAATAAAATGAATTTTGTTTATTTGGAAATTTGAATAAAAAAAATAAAGTTGGAGTGGTGGGCTCTAAATGAATATGTAGAAGCTTGTTATGAGTGATGGAGGGTTTGTTATGGTTAGTTGTGGAGGTTTGTTATGCTGAGGTGGCGCTGACATGGCAGTGATGAAGAGGTAACCCCTCTTCACCACACCTAGTGCTCTAATGTAATATTAGTTTGTAATTGTATGTCTGTTATACAGTATCCCCTTTATAAGGGTGTGCGGGGTGTGCTACGGACAAGGTTTCAAATTTTTAGGGGCCTCAAAATGTACAACCCTTTATATAGTTGGGCCTAAAAATTCCCTTCAAACAAAAATTGTTAACATTGTACAATTTTATGTTATAAATATTTGTTAAAACGTAAAATAGATCATTATAATACTATGTTTTTTGTTTCAATAGTTGATATAATATATTTTTGACTATCATATTTAGTTATTGTATAAAGTTTTTGCACAAAAGCTCCGTTCACTCAGCTACGACACTATTTTTTCATGTCCAACTCTAGAAAGACATTGACAGAAAATTGAACTTATGAGAACCGACATATAATAAGATCAGTACTTAATTCTTATCTTCTATCCCATAATTCAGAATTTCAGATAGACATATATCTCGTTTATACAATAGTTTTATTACTTTTACAAAATTTAAAAAACAATTGTCCCAGACAATAGCTATATTAGATGAAGTGAAGTAACAAAATTAACAACTTTACAAATTAGATGAATTGATGTAATAAAATTAGCAACTTTACAAATTTCAATTCATCTAATATAGCTATTTCCTATGACAAATGTTCACATATTTGTTTGAGTTTTTAATTTAATTCAATTTATTATGTAATCTAATGGTATTGCTTAAACAACATAAACACTGTCTAATGAATAGTGTTTTTCATCACGTCCATTTTCTCTATCCGTCTAAAAAAATAAAGAATAAAAATTAAAATTAAAATGACTCAAAATTATAAATTATTTCTTATTTCAATCAATTAAAAAAGAATTTAGTGGCTAATAATATTATTTAATTGATTGATAAGTATAATGATTTTACTTTTTCTTAAACTTTTTTTTATTCAATGATAGTAATTTTAAAACAAAAGAAGTAATACTTAAAATTAAATTAAAAAATATCTTTAAGATGACAATTCACTATAAATCGATCATAAACAATCACTAAAAATACTCCCATGATTATATACTTGTATAAAAAATGTTTATCTTTCTAGGAGCATCAGGTATTTTGGTGTTATTGAACTCGTATTATTGGAAAGTGCTGTCATTTTAGCAACTTTTTCTTTATAACTCACGCTTTATGACGGCGTTATATATGGTCACGTTACTCGTCGGTGCCAGTCATTCCAGCCACCCACACCGAGCCCGCAAAGAAAAACTTTAAAGAGTAAATCAAACGACGGTTTTATATATGGCCGCGTTACTCGTTGGTGCGAGTCCTTCCGGCCACTCACACAGAGCCCTCAAAGAACTTTATAGAGTAAATCAAATGAAGGTGTTATATATGGTCGCGTTACTCGTCAGTGCGAGTCCTTCCGGCCACCCACACCGAGCCCCCAAAAAAGAACTTTAAAGACTAAATCAAATGACGACGTTATATATGGTCACATTACTCATCGGTGCGAGTCCTTCCGGCCACCCACACGGGCCCTCGATGAAGAACTTTAATGAGTAAATCAAATGCGAACACCTGGACTCTATATGGGATAATGAATTGACTAAAACTGTATGTTTCAATTATTTGGAGGGGAAGAAATGATTGTGTTACGCTATGATTGGTGATGATCAATCTGTGACTTGTTTCATCACGTTAACTTATTTCATTTTCTTTCAAGACTTCATTCTATCATTGCCCTTTCCATTTACTCATGAAATTGACCAATGCCTAATCTAAAAGTTCGTTGAACAATAGTACAATACCTTCAAATCATAAACACGAGTATAAAAATAGTATAGGCTTATCGACCTAATTTCAGAGCAAATGATAGTAAAAAACTCATAAAGTTTTTAATAAAACGACTATAGATTCAACTGACTTTGACTAACCATCTAGACATCCACCAAAACTAATGCTTATGTGTTTTCTTTTAAACGAACTGCTACCTATATCTACTCGTCATAACTATCATACTTATGTATTGAAATTTAATAAATTTGTTATAAGTGTACTCATTTAACATTTTAGTTCTATCAACCAACAAATTATAACTAAAAATCAAGAACATTAATTCTTCTAATTTTTATGTCTTAACATATAATTGCATTTCATTAAATAACTAACTGATCGACCATAATACAATTTATAATAGCATACGAATAATGGCCCTAGCTACATTAGCAACATTTTCCACAGCCTTGTTCTGCTTGGTCATCGGCGAAGTCATACCATGCTCTTCAAAACTCCTTTCGCACGCTTGAGACTCGACAGCACTATCCGCCATTCCATCCTCACCAAACTTTGGATTTCCTAGATTCAACGCGTTATTAGCCATTGGTACATCCACCTTCACAATTGTATGATACACCTGTGCACAATAATTCAATGCAGGCCCCAACTCGGGCCTAGAAGATTTCAGATCCTTGATTTGTTTAATCGTTTCATCACCTTTGTGTTCGACCCCAGCAACTGAAATGAGTGCTAAGCCTGTTAGATCGGCTTTTTCACTCTTGGGGTCTGCTAGTATAATTGAAAGACATAAGTGATAATTAGGTGTTCCTTTGCATGTGTTCTCTATGAATTTTCTATCAGCAACTGCTGAAAATAGGGTTTCTTGAACAACAAGGAGAAAGAAAATAGTGAATAAGAATTTCATATTGATGAAGCAAATGGAAATAATGAGCGAATTAGGTGATATAATTTGTGTTTTGGTACGAAAGCTAGTGAGACTGTTTTGTGACAATTTATAGAAAACTTGATAGTCCCGAACTACTTAAATTTCAGATGGCTTTTAACCAATAAATTCTAAGTTCAAGTTTCAATGTAAATTATATGTGAACATGTAGATACAAGTAGCACATCTCTTTCTGTTTCAAATATAAATATAGAAAAACAAATAAGATTCATCTTATTGTTGTATCAAAAAAGTGAACAATTTGATAACGTTTCATTTAAATTATGTAAGAGCTCTAGGTGTCGTGATACACCAAAATTCTTTATTTGAAGGTATGGAGTGTCACATCACTTTAACAAATCTCCATAAAAAACCCATTTTATCATAACTAACTTCAAATTACTCATTTATGTCCCACATACACACTTATTCACACACACAACAATATAAATAAATAAACAAATGTCGTACACAATTTGCAGGGAGTTGGGTTCGTCGTGCAGACGACGAGATGTTAAATGGCGACCAGTGGTGAGATCCTCCGGTGTGGTGGCGAGGCTCAATGGAGTTGCCACGCTGGAATGGCGAAGGGTGGCGAGCTCCATACTTTGTGCTTTAAGTAACGAGAAATGATCTCACGTGTTGTGACGAGGTTTAAACCGTATATTTATTTGACGTCCTCAATTTCATATCAGATGTGTTTATACATACAAAATATTAGAACTTTATATGTTGTTATACTTTTTACAGCTTTTATGTCGTGTTAACGGAATAATCAATTAAGGTTAGTATGTGAGCGTCAATCCCTACAGAATTGGTTTAGTTTTAGCTATAACGTTATTTTTAATCTCGCCTTAGCAATGATATAAAGACCTAAAATATAAGACTAAATTCATGTCTAACCATCATCATTTGACACACATGCGTATGATCTCATTCCTACTTTTCATTTTAACATATGTTTTGATTTTGTTGTTAGTATATCTTTAAACATACATTTTAGACATGATTATCATTTTTCATACCTAAAAATGTCAAATTTTAGCTACAAAAATATTATCTTCAAGTGTATAAGGTATTTGTTCTGCTTCGTTATCCAATGTCATGTAAAGAATCGTACTTTTACCTTCTTTTAATTCGTTCGGTCTTCACATTTAATATTAGTCCTATCTCAAAACATTATGTTATCACACGTCAGGATAAAAACAAAATAAATTAAATTAATGTCGCGTTGCATCGGGTTTAAAATAATACATTTATTTGGAGTAAATTTCACTTTTGTGCTTCTTTTTAAATTTGCGAAAAACATTATGCTTGTTTTGTTTCCTTGTTTCAGAAGTGTGCCCGTGTACTAAAGGTTTCACTATTGTTATCGAACTCACAAAAAGTATAAATATTTTTATACTTTTTACCTCTTTGTCTCCCAATCTATTTTATTTTTTTATCTAATAAAATAAGCTTTTGTACAAGCTCTTTTAAGCACCGAGCATTAAAAATTCAATTAATATCCTACCTTATTTAGCTTCAAAGTACAACACCTTCAAGCTTTCACTTTTCTAAAAACACATTAAATGCCATTCAACACACTTAAAACTAACACAGATAAAATCAAACATTGTTCTGAAACTTATCCCATACGATTCTTCTTCATTCACCAATTAATGTCACCATTAATCTTTTCTAACTGTCTTCCTTCTACTATACAAATTCATTCAAATTCAAAACACATAACTTATCTCATTATAAAAACACCTCCACTCCAAAACACATATTCACAAATCTCGATTCAACTATAGGTTTTTGATTTGAATAACATCGTACAGGTATTTTGATATGTTTTGTTTTTGTTTCGATTCAGTTTATCATATTTGATTTGATTAAATTCAATTCAATTGTGTTGTGGTAAAATCCTAAAAAAGAATTGGATGAAAATTAGTTGTATCATCATTTTCTTTTTTTGATTATGCAGGTTAAATTCAATTACCGCGTCTAAAATTTTGTAAGTATTAATTTATCTTTTTTTGTTTAGTTTGATGTGTTAATTTGTTACTTCTAAATGTTTCATTGTTTATGAATATGAGCTTGGTTAGATGTAGTAGATCTAAATTTTCCATTGATTATGAATATGAGTGTGGTTATGAATATGAGTGTGATTTAAAGAAGGAAAGGTGTTTGATGAATGAGAATGGATTCTATACTTTATGATTTTAGTATTTCAATGATTTTCCTTTGTTTCATTATTACTAATGGATTCTATACTTTATGTTTAATGAGAAGTTCATACACAAGGATTTGTGCCTAATTAAGTTCATGCCATTCTTTCGTAATTTGATGGTTGGTTAGATAGACTGTTTTTCAATGATTTCCCTTTGTTTCATTATTACTAATGGATTCCATAGTCAAATGACAGGGATTGATGAAAACCGTTTTAGAAGGTATTTTATGGTAGTGTTATGCTTTGGAATTCATGGTTGTATTATAGGGTTTGATATTGAATGTGTTTTTAAAATAGGCCTTTATATTTCAAGAATGACATTCATGTCTAAACTCTATTATTTTGTCTCAGGTTGTTTAGTTTACCTCTGCGCCAAAGAAGAAAATGTAAGATTACCCAAATTTGTCTGCAGTTACAGGTTCTTTTTTTGCTGATAAGAGATTAGGATTGGGTAACATAAATACTGATGTACATACAGTCTGTGGAGCGAGGAGCGGGCATGGATGGCCAGAAGATCACTTACTCGCTGATTAAGCATCGTTTGGAAGATCTATTTTACCGTTTAGTGTAAGTGAAATAACATTTCATTCCATAAAAACAATTTTCACATTGTAGTTGGTGGGCCTTGATCTAATTAATTTGGTGAAATCAATGAACCGTAACAATATTAACTTTATGGCGCTCTATGTGTTTGGTGTTCACTCTATGTGCAAGGGTGAAGATGATATTGCTTTATGTACTCTCTGGGAACCGACAATGTTTTTAGTAGTTGGATAACATTGTGTAATACTAAAGACATAAGAGAAAGGTTCAAACTTTTCTTTTTCAACTTTTTTTCGTTTGCATGTTTTATAGTTTTGATGATACACAAGACCGAGGTTGTATCATGTCATGATAGGCTATTCTGTGGCACTATATGGTTACCCTTTTATTGTGGACTGTGAGCTTCTGGTGGTGTTGCGCCAGTGCTTCTTTTTCCTTTTAGGCTAATGGTCATCGTATCTAAAGTAAGTGATAAGAGATGGAAAATCGGTGATCTCCTGAAAATGAGTATGAGCTTGCTCTCTTTAGCATATTTGATTAGATTGGATCTTATATTTTCTCCCTTTAGCATATTTTATTCACCTTTTGAAGGATATATATGCAGTTCCCCTTTATATTTTTACTACTTTGTTTAGTTCCCTTTAGATGAAACATGCCAAGAATGACATATAACAATTTCTCTAAACCTCTGAATCATATGATTTCATCGTTTGACATGTCGGTTAATTAGTTTTGGAACCCTAACAGGAAATTTGATGATGCGAGACTCATGTACGATGCAAAAGTATCTCCTTCAGTAAGCTAAAAAGGTTTTAGTTTTTTCGGTTAGAGGTTGATATAACTATCAAACCATAAGGTTTCTTAGCAGTGTTTATTTAAAAGGACCTCTAACTAGTAAGTCATTATCTTAATTCTACTTGGTTTCCTGTACATATTCTTTAAGTTGCTGTTGGTAGATCATATTCAGTGCAAGTTTTTATTACTGATTTTCTTAGCTTTTTAGTTTGTATTCATCATATGATATAATTGAGAACCTGAGCAAATATAAAGACATTGGTGGACTAAAAGAAGAGGTTAGGATTGATGATGACTTTTCCCTGCTTTAGATTAAACTTATAAGGTTTAAAGTAATTATTGCGTGTCGTGCATCATTTAACTTTGAAATTCACTTATCAACCTATTTCAAAGCGAATTCCAGTCTTTTTAAGGGTCAAAACTCTAAGATCATACTTTTTTATTACATTTCTTTAATAATGGGTGAACTTTAGTATGAGTCACAATGGGTGAATCTTGGTACGAGTCGGGTTAGGACCAGTCTGGCTATGTGATATAACCTTCGTACGAGTCATAACTCTTGAATGAATAATTTATTTAACCATGGGTTAGGCCAGTCTGCTTATGTTCTTATTTTGAGCCGATTAACTACAAGTAATAAGGGGATGTTTGGGGTTACATTTTCTACTTTTCTCCTTATGCACTTATTTGTTAGTTTAAGTAACTTCCGTTAAAAAAGGGTGTATTTTACCACTTTTCCGCTTATGTACCAAGTAATAAGGGGGTGTTTGGCATTACATACTTTTTCTACCTTTCTGTGATGTACTTACTTTTTAGCTGAAGTTAACTGCAAATAATAAGGTGGTATTTGCGATTGCTCCTTATTTATAATTATCTGCTTATGTATTTATTTTTTGCGATGTGGTAACTCCAAGTAATAAAGTGGGTGTTTCGTATTACTAAATTTTTCTACTTATTTGCTTATGTACTTAATTATTTGCTTATGTACTCAACAACATCTTTTTGCAATGTATTATATTGATTGTGTCCTTATCAATCGGACTTTTTCGGTTCTGACATTTTATCTTTGGGCTTGATCTGAAGTTTATGCAAAAGATGTACATGTTAGAATGGCGTGTTTAAAGCTGGAAAATGCTACCATCATTTTGATAGCCCTGCATGATCCTGAAAAGGTATAACACGAATATCAAACTTCGTTTTTCATTTATACATTGCTTTATTATATAATCTACATTGCTTTGTTATATAATCTACTTAAGTATAATTTGCGAATGGTTGTTGTTGATGCATTAGTTGTTGTGTTAGATGAGTACCCGGATACCTTACAGGTTACTAATAAGTTTATTTGAGTCGTGTAAACATCTTAGAATCATTATCTTATAATTCCATGTATTTTTAGGAACCTTTAGCGACTTTTTTCTCTCTATATATACGTGATAGTGGTATGGCGTGGACTGCATTGCAACTGGTAGGTTAGCTTAGGCAGGCAAGGGACTGCATTGGCTTTACATGTTGCAGTTGATGTACTAAGAACCAAATACCGTCCAGTTGTCATGACATTGTTGATATTTATAGGAATAACTATTGTGTTAAAAATAATTAGTTGATCAGCTAAACTGAGTCGAAATCCGATTATAGATGGACCCACAGGAAGACTATAATGAGAAGAAGGGTATTGTGTGTGATTGGATGTATAAGTAGACACATTTAAGATTTCTAAAATTTACATATAATCTTATCGGTAACTTTTTTTTTTGCTTACTTTTGTTTTTCTAATAAAAGTTGTGCTTGCATCCCTTTGGCGAAACCGTGTTGATTGCACCCTCTGCTGATATTAATTCTAATTCGTTTTTTTTTTTTTTTTTTTTGGAAATTGGTTGAATACGCTTTTTTGGATTGTTTATATGAGGCATAACTCTAAACAATGTTTATGCTATATTGAATGAACATATATAAGAACTATACATGCACCCTTTGCTGATTGAGTTGTTTTTAATGAAAATGACATTCCTTTCATTACATTCTATATTGAAAACTATATTAACATTATACTTGGTATTAATGCTATATTGAACACTATAGTAACATTATACTTGGTATTTACATCTGTCTCATTTGTTTATTAAAGGCTGCATAATTGGCAGGTTGAGAAGTTTGGGAAAAGGGTTGAAATAGGTTCAGTTCAAAACTGGAACATTTTCTATGCATTAAAAAAGGGATGTCGGCTACATGGGTAATTAGTGGGAAAAAGTGTAAAATTTGGTGGAAAAGGCACCTGTTGGAAGCTTTTGAAAGTTTTACCACGTAGCAACACCAGCAATAACAACAAGTTCAGCACAACAAATATGGCTTTTAAAGGTGGGTCGTGCGAATAATCCGACAAAATAAACTAGATATGAAGTTCTTAAGGAAGAATTGCCCAAAGTTTAGGAACTTGTGTATACACATTGCTCAATTTCATTATATTGAAATCATCCACTTTGACATGTGTTATTAATTTTAGGTAGTCAATTATTGTGAAGTCCATCATGTCTAAATTTTGTGCATCAGACCCATTATGCAGCTACATATGATAACTTGCTTGAGTTCACATGTTTTTGAATGTCTAAGATTGTCTGCTCATGAATGCTAGATAGATATAGTTGCGTGAGTTTCATAATATAAGACTATCAACTATTACTGATTTGTTTCATTGTTTTCAAGTATGGTGTTTAGGTGTATGTTGACAAATGGTGACAAATAGCGCAAAATAGTGTCAAGTATATACATAGAAGTATGTACAAATAACATGTGAACTACTGCTTTTTTTCTCCGTTGACGGGTTTTCGTTACAAGCATCGCTTAAAGTCATGACGCATAAAAATAACTGCTAAATTTAATGAGAAGTTCATACACAAGGATTTGTGCCTAATTAAGTTCATGCCATTCTTTCGTAATTTGATTATTGTTTCATGGCAACGCGATGGTTGTAAATCGATCGTGACTCATACATACTTTAAATTTAACACATTTACGTTATTACTTTTATTATCATCTCATTTATCTATTTCTCTATTTCTTTAAAAATAACCCGGTGTCAACGGGTCTCTAAGCTAGTTTATAATATAATAAAGTTTTTATCAGTTTATGTTTCGTATCTTTTACAAATTTAATACTTTTGACTTGTTAATATTATACTTTTTATTTCGCACTTCCGTTTCACAGTTTTATATTTTATTTTTAAAATGTACAGCTTGTAGATTTATGGGGTCTTTATAACCTATCTCGTATACTAAAAAACAAAAAAAATTCAAATTTTTATCTCTTTTCTATCATATATCACACTAATTACATGTATGATGTATCTAACCCTTTCTTTTTCTTGTAATTTTACTCTTTATAATCTTCTTTTCTTTCTTTTGTAAACAAAATATTTTTCAAATTATATTACCATCTACACTTCATTCTATAAAAAGATATTATGTCATTCTTTCTTTTATCTCTCAAAAATTATAAATACAAGAACAAAATTACCTTTCCATGTGTGATTCACTACAAATAGTCATCTATGGAAGTTTTTGTTACACAACACATCGTTTAGAACTTACACATGTCTATGACAGCCATTATACGGGTGCCATTTCAAGAATGCGACATTTCAAATTTACTTAAAATGCGACAAAGTTTTAATTTACCACCTTATTCGATCATCATGTGTGTGTTTTAAATTTATGTTAAGTGTATTTATTTATGCTATATCTCCATGTAACAAGCACACTATCAGATGAAAACAAACCATACAGTTTATATATCTAAACATGTGTAACCTATGTTTTACATATTACTTAAAAGTATGTAGTTTGTCTTCGGTTTTGGTATATATTAAGCGTTCAAAGAAAGAATAACATAATAGTTTTTATAGAGTTTGCATTAAATTATTCAGTTTTCATGGATTTGAAAGTGTTTACTGGAATAAGGGAGAGGATATACATGATAGCGATGACGAGACTAGAGAGGAGCTGTAGGAGATTTTGACCTTTTCTTTTTTTTTTTAAATAGAAAAGAATAACTTTTAAACACGAAAACAAAACAAGCACAATGTTATCCATACATTTAAAAAGAAACACAAAGATAGAAATTACTCGGTGATCATCCCTATTAGACCTTTGCAACCACTAACATGATTTTTTATTTTTCTGGGTAAATTACAAATTGCGTCCTTAATGTTTGCCAAAATTGCAAAAAATACACCGAGAGAAAAATATTTCAAATTAGACATTGAGAGCTAAAGTTGCATGCAAATTAGCCACGAGAGCTAACGAGCATTAATACTCCCGTTAAGTGGACTTAACCGATTATGTCTTGAGGGTAATCTCGTTATTTCACGTTTTCCCGCCATTTTACTCACCTGACAAACTTTGATTCCCAATGGTAGACTTTCTTTCAATGACTAAATTTAAAAACTACAAGTTAAACTCACAAAAACTCATTCGCTAAACATTTACAATAACATTTAGTCCCAAACCAACCTAGTTACCTCCAAAACACAAATCTTTTTGATAAAAACTGGTGGACATATATTATTTCAAAGCAAAAATCAACAATAGAAAGCATCTAAAACACAAAATTAAACAAAATCAACACAACTCCCATTTGCTACACTCATCCAAACTAACTATGGAAAATAATGATAAGGGAAGGGCTTTGTTCACTAGGGCGGAGAAGTCATCGAAAATAACGTGGGCAAAAGTTTTATTAAACGATGAAGTCTTTGAGGAAGTTCTTGCTACATTTAGTGATGAAATTATTGCCAAATATGGTTCGTATAAGAACATAGAGAAGAAGATGGTAGAAGTTATTCTTGAATGGTTGTGGAAAAAAACTTACAACGAATTGCCTATGGGTGTTAGTGGTGCGATATCTATTCCTACCTTTGGAAGTGGAAGTGGAACCGCCAATGATGTTGTAAAGAAAAAGAGAGGGAGGGGAAGGACTAGAAAAAAGGTAAGATTTTGGAACAAATTCATAATACGAGTACAATGTCACCAAAAAGGAAGTAGGGAAGGCTTGTTGGGAGTGGAAGGAAGAGGCAGGGGAAGCAAGAGTTTGCAGATGTTGGTATGTAAGGTATTATAGTTCATTTATGTTTCATGATTGGTAGGTTTAGGATAAACATAGTATTATACTTCTAAGTAGGTGTTTACAATAGGAAATGTAGTCATTTCAATAGAGTTTTAGTGACAATGGGAAATGTAGTTGTCACTAGTGTATAATCTCACTATGGTGTTTGAAGTTAGGGACCACAATATGTACATGTTCAAAGCTGAAAAGTGATGGTGTATGACAGTTCCAAGTGTGCAGAGTGTTTACAGAACTGCCAAGTGTTAGTTGTATAAGTTAAATTAGTTGATTAGCTAGATTAGTTGTATAAGTGTGCAGAAATGCCAAGTATTAATGTTTACAGAAATGCCAAGTATTAGTTGTATAAGTGTGCAGAGTGTTTACAGAAATGCTAACCCAAACACTCCTTTTACACAGCAACTCATGATGTCTGAATGTAAATTGTTGCAGGTGTAATGGCTTATCCAGATGAAGTTGTTTTCAACATGTACAATAATGGGTTATTTGAATTTGGTCCATTGAGGTATGTACAAGGATCCGTTTCTAAACTTTTTGCCTTTAATCATGATATATGTATCTTTAATACTGGCCTGGATCATATGTTAGCATGCATTAAGGAAGAAAAATGGGCATTGTTCTTTTGTTTGCCAGGAAAATCATTAGAAAAAGGTTTGAAGTTGATTCACACAGACAATGATGTGCATAGATTTTTGGAACTGGCTTCAAGAGCTGGTTCTATAGATTGACAATAAAAACAGAGGCTGGCTGAGTATTATTTAAAAAACATTGATTTAGAGGGTACAGGTGGGGAGGTTGTGGGATGGGTAGAAGAAGATGCTAGCTTGCGTTGCTAGAGTAGTTCAACTCCTTTTATGACTAAGCATAAAAGGAAGAGAGGTGCACCCTTGAAAATAAAGGTTGTGGGTGAGGGTGAGACTGACTTAGGGAAGAAGACAAAGGTGGTGAAGAGCGATGTAGAAAAAGGAAAATCAATCATGGTTGATGATGAACAGGATGTTAACAAGAAAAAAACGTTTCTACCAAGGCCTATTGGTATTGTCATTATAGAGGGTGGTTCAATGAACCAGAAAGCAGGTGTGGATTCAGTAAATGTTGGAGCAAGGGTTGTGGGTTTTTTAACACCTTCAACAAGTATTAAGAAACCAAGAAGTGATGTTAAAATCATTAATTGCGTACTGGGTCTAAGAGCACCAAGATCAGTGGGAAACAAAGTGATGTTTTTTTTACTAGGCGAGTCTAATGAATTATTTTGCATATTTTGTTAATACATTGCATTGGATATTACACTAACTTTATTGCATTGCATATTTTGAGTGTGCAGGTATAGTTGATCACTTGTTGGTTCATCCAGATGAAGGTTTAATGTTGAAGTGGTTCATCCAGCAGAAGCTTTTGAAGTTTTACAAATGGGTTCATCTTTGCTTTTGAAGTTTTACAAATGGGTTTATCTTTTGGGATTATGTACTATGTAAAAACAAAAACAGATTTAATTTGGTTGTATAATACCTATGTAATTTGGCTAATAGAAAACTCTGTAATTTTGATACATCAGAAGATATTATCTTTGTAACTTGAACTATATTACCTTTGTATATGAACAAGAAGATATTATCTTTCCTATTTACATTGATCACTGGTACTAGATATTACAGCAAAACAGGAAGAGATATGTACCATTGAGAAGACAATTCATGTTATTTGCAGTAATGCATATTTTATTTTCAGTGATGCAATTTGCCACTGTATTATCATAGTGTTCAAAGGATGGTTCACTACTATTACTACTCTATTTTTGAATCACCTATCTTAAGTCCTAATCCATTGTTTTAGAGGCTTAAGTCCTAATTCATTGAGTTTTATGGTTGTATTAATGCCATTTTCATGATTTAGTTTGTGTTTTATGGTTAGATTAATGTGATTTTCATTTTTATGTTTGTGATACTACTCAAAGACCCTAAAATAGTAAAATCATATTTGAACACGTTCTACAATGAAAATCTGGATCAAACGACCCATTTCATTAATTAAACATATTTGTACAATTTTAAGATAGGAGAAACCACAACCCCTATCTACATCTACATCTATCAACCTAGACTCTTGGAAACAACAAAAACAACAAAATAACCCCAAGTCCCCAACCCCTACCTACATTCATCATACACTACGAAAACCACAACAAAGTAACCCCAAGTCCCTAAACCTTACCTCCAAGTCCCGTCCGTTTTCTTGACCATCACAGGGTTGGAAAGCCATGTTTGGTACCTCGTCTCTCGGAGGATCCCTGCCTTAACCAGCTCTTCTACCTCCTTGATTGTGGTTGCGCTCCTATTAGAGGACATGGTTTGTTTCCTTTGATCCACCGATTTGGCATGTTTGTTTTCGTTAAGGTTGTGCTCTATACAAACGTTTCGGTTTTCTCCCCCTCTCCGATCTGTATTACCCTTGGGATGATTTTCATGTCTGAATACTTCCATAGGAAGACATCGGCATTGTCTTTGAGGAGCCTTATCAGCCTTTGCTTAAACTGTATCAGAAGCTTCCTTCCGATGGTCACCATTTGCTCGGGATGATTTATTGCAATCTTGTCCTCTGTGTTACCGCATTCGGATATGACCTGGGGGAGGAGAACTTCCCTAACGAAGGTTCCTTCAACATGTTCTCCTGTTGGCAGATGTACATGTCTATGTATTTCGACATTATCACCCTTGGTCCCTCCATTGATTGATACAAGACTGCGGAGTGCAAGGTTGAAGGGATCATCCCCAACTCTACGATGGTTGTACGTCCGAGTAATGGCAACCTCTGTCGTCTTGTAGGAATCCGGCTCCCCATCAGGAGAACTCTTCTACTCGCCTTGGTATACGATCATAAACACAAGTTGTTCATTTCATTTCGATCATCATAATGGGCTCCTCCTTTCGTTGTTGGTGGTCTGCAGAATCTTCGTGAAACTCGCAGTACTTGGAAGTATCTCTAGCCTTCGATAACATATTTAGAGGTCACTGAACCCTTTTCCTACCATTTCCGTGTTTAGGATTTCCCTCGGACATTAAGGCTTTGCAAGATACCATGGTTAGTTTCCCTATATGGACTATACATGTCGCGTTTTTCTTTGTTCTTTTTACTAGAGCCTTCCTAAGGTTTCGCTTTAGAGCTTTTGTCATCTACGTTGTCCATGAAGACCACGGGATGACCGTCCGCGGCAGTTTCTTCTGCCTGTAGCCAGGCATAAGTCTTTTCCATCAATGCATCGTATGTGTTAGGGAGCTCGGTTGAGATGAATTTCACCAACGCTTTGACTTTGACTCCATGCACAAATCCTGCGATTCTTTGGTCTTCATTTAATCAAGTGATCTGCGTCGTTTCATCCGTATACCTTGTTATGAAGGCTTGTACACTTTCCCTTTCCCTCTTTTTTATCGAATTGACGGCCAAATGTGTTTTTATCTGTCGTTTCTGCTGGTTGAAGTGTGTTCGAAACCTCCTCTTCAAGTCCTCGAATCTTGTTACCACTGCTTTCTGTAAGCTGTCCCACCAAACATGTGGCATGCCACGGGCATGGCCCACTTTTCCATTCTTACCGCCCCCTTGAAGATGTGTAGAAAATTGTCTAAATCCCCCTTTCCATCATAATTTCCGACATGAGTCGGAACCTTCAACCCATTCGGGAATTGGAAATCCTCGATCCACCTAACGAGAGGTGAAGGGCTGAAGGGGTCTCCAGAATACTGTGATTTCTCATGGAAATTTATTGGAGGGTATGGGTTTTGAAGAGGACACATCATTATCGAATGATAACCTGAATTTTGATACTTCAGTGGGTAAGGTAGGTATATGTAACCTTGGTTTACCTCGGAAGGTTTGTATATCTCTTAAGGAGGGTAAACATTGTTGGGAGGATAAATATTGCTTGGAGGATATGCATTGCTCAGAGGGTAGAGATTATTCGGAGGGTAGACATGTTGTTGGTGATAATTGCCAAAAGGTGGATACATGTTGTTTGTTGGGAAGGTGTTCACCGGAGGATAAGAGAGCCCCGTATCCTGCGGATGCTGCCCTTTGGTGCCGTCCTCCGATGGGTATTTGTTCTCAAGTTATTCAGAGATCGCGGTTGTTGTCCCTCCGGGATACACGGTGAAGACGCTCTTCTTACAGACTCTATTTCTCTTAGGTGTGTTGCCAATAGGGGTGGCAGATTCACCGTAGGAGGGTTGACCGCTGCTTGACTTATCACCCTCCGAGAGGGTTGTAATTGAGTATTCGGGAGAGATCCTTCCTCATCTACATCACCACTCGAATAATCCCACTAGATAGTGACATCCTTTAACCTCAACGCCCTAGCCCTCCTCCTCATCATAGGTTCTAAACTTTTGTAGTTCGCTGTAACGAAGGATTCGTCAATTATTTATGTGTCCAGATGCAAGGGAGAACCGGGGTATCGCCAGGCTGAGGTTGACTAGTGGATGTTACGTTTGACATCGGATCCGCAGGAGTGAAAACCACGTCCTGCCGGTCTCTCCGTCTTTCTTCACTTTGCTCCCTCCTTGGAACAATAGATGATGTAACCCTTGTTGGGGAAGTAGGTGGATCACCACATCCCGCCATTTGTGATGATATAGAAGTAAATAAAGTTGAATAGAGATGAACCCTACAAAACTTTCGAATTTCGAGGGTCCCACCAGGTGTGCCATTGATCGTACAAATACTTGCACCTTCTGGATCAGAACTTGAGGGAGACGCATGCTAACTACTTCTATACGCTACTTGGAATCTGCAATAAGACAAATAACACGCTTGGGTAAGACGGATCGCATGGGTAGACCTTGCGAACCGACTCCAGCGTGAGAGTAAGTAATCCGTGTGTTATGAGTATGATTTTAGAGAGAGAAAGTAAAAAATGATTAAATGACATACCTAAAATGGATGAAGGAGTCAGCTATTTATATGCAAACCCTAGGAAGGATCTAGGCTTGCTACATGTCTCGACAGGATTGGTCGAGAGGGAGCATATTCTATGCAGCCAATAAGAAGGCTCCGAGATCGTGCCCACGTGTGGTTGTCTGCCCTCGTGCATGTAATGGGCAACCGTTATGCGGGTAGGGTCCACGAGATATTTTGTTTGTCGTTTAGCATAAGAGCGTTCATATCCTCGAAAGTTAAAACTCCTCGGAGGGTTGGGCTCCGTGACTTGGACTCTTTTGTATTAACGGGTTCTCTTGCGGTAGCTCAATGGGCTTTACGCCAATGGACACGTTTCAAGTGCCAAGTATACATCGTCGGAGGCTAGGCTCCGAGACATAAGATGGGGTACACCATCAGAAGTTAAGTTGTCATTTGCAAATTTAGCCATTGCAATAAAGTTGTGCATTGGGAAACAAAGCTTGTCAGGTGAATTAATTATCGGGAACAGTGAAATTATGATTACACCCTTCGGCTAAGTCTACTTAACGGGAGTACTAACGCTCGTTAGGTCTCGGTGGCTATTTTGCACGCAACTTTAGCTTTCGGTGGCTAATTTGCAATTTTTTTTTCTCTCAGTATGTTATTTGCATTTTTGACAAACGTTAATGATGAAATTTATAATTTACTCTATTTTTTTAACTCTTGTACCGTATATAGATCCAAGTAAATGCTCCTAATAGGAACTAATTCCTAGTAGAAAACGACATTTGGGTCTGGTATGGTTGTACCAAAGTATTTGGTCATAGAAACCATGTAACTCCCCCCGCAACAACTGATCTTGTAATTAGGGTGCGTTTGGTATGTCGTCATGCATCATAATGGGTATAAATTTGATAGTAGTGGTGAATCCCACGGTATGAAAGATCCATACCTTGTCTTTGTGATGTATATGGAGTATGAAAAATATATATCATTCATTCCTACATTTAAAATATTTGCATTATAAACAAACATATGATTGGAATGAAAATTCATTCCCTCATTTCTATTTCGAAATACCAAACGCACCCTTAGTTTTATTGAAGCTCGCAAGAATAATGCTTTCAAAGTTGTTTCTGTGACAATAGATATAGTACCTTAGCTAGCTAGAAGACCGTGGAACCATGATTTCTCCCAGTCAATCCAAACTCTGTATTCAAATGCATTCAAACATGTATTACTCGCCAAGCCGAATATGTTCACATTACAACAACCAAAATAAAACATAACATAAATATAAAACTTTTATATTCAACGCGAGCTGCGTAGCTTGTTTCCAAAAAAGGCCCGTTCAATCCGTGACCTATTTTGGCCACATTACCCAATCCGACCTGTTCAGTCCAATCTAGCCTAGGGGTGTTCATCGGTTCGGTTAGTTCGGTTAAATTTTTTTCTGGATCAAATCGAAAACCGAACTGAATCGAATTCCAATTTGACTCAACCGAACCGAATAACTGAAAACCAAACCCCTATAACCGAAAACCGAACCGAATAACCCGAATTACATAATTTTAGTACTTTTTTTTTCATATAAATACATAGAAAAAAATATATATTTATAAGAATTCGGTTTCGGTTTTCGTTGCCATAACCATATCCAAACCGATAACCGAATATTTTCGGTTCGGTTCGGTTATTACCAATTCGGTTCGGTTAGAATTTGGTTCAGTTTTTTACGGTTCGGTTCGGTTTCGGTTTTCGGTTAATGTGGATATTACCCGATACGTGAACACCCCTAATCTAGCCTGCTTGCCACCTCTAATTATGATATTTGATTGTGAAACACAGTTATTTATCTATATCTATACTACTTATAAAGCATTTGGCACTCTCTCATTTAAATTTTTTAAAGATGTCATTAATATGTTTTTAAGCATTACATTTTTAATGCATAATGTATACAATACATGCTTTTACTTAATTTATCTTCCACAACATTTTAATGCTTCATTTATTATTATTTTTGAATTAGTTTAGTTTTAACGCAAAATGCATATAAATGAATATAATTTTAAAATGCATGCAAAACTACAAAGCCCAAAACTATTATTATATCGTAAGAGTGTTTGAGAACCAATCTAAATAAATTAATTATTTTAAATAAAATTAACCACAAAAGTAAAAAACGATTTTTTGTAAAAGTCGGAACAATTTTTGTAAGACAAATTATGCAAATATGTAAATTCACAAGTGATAATTTATTTGATTTTATACATATTACACATATCTATACTACTTGTAAAGTATTTAGCACCATATCTCTTAAATTTTTTTAAGATGTCATTAATGTGTTTTTTAAGTATTCCAATTTTTAATGCATAATGTACACAATACATATCTTTTACGAATTTATCTTCCACAATATTTTAATGTTTCATTTATTATTTCTTTTTGAAATGCATATAAATTAATATGATTTTAAATCACGCAAAACTACAAAGTTTCAAAACTATTATTATAACGTAAGAGTCTTGAGAACCAATCTAAATAAATTTTGAATTATTTTAAATAAAATTAACCACAAAAGTAAAAACGTTTTTGTAAAAGTAGGGACAATTTTTAAAGACAAATGATGCAAAGATGTAAATTCATGTTGATAATTTATTTGATTTTATACATATTACACATATCTATACTACTTATAAATCATTTAGCACTCTCTCTCTCCTAATTTTTTTTAAAATGTCATTAATGTGTTTTTTTAGCATTACAATTTTTAATGCATAATGTAAAAAATACATAGCTTTTACTAATTTATATTCCATAACATTTTAATGTTTCATTTATTATTTCTTTTGAATTAGTTTAGTTTTAATGCAAAATGCACATATAAATGAATATGATTTTAAAATTCATGCAAAACTACAAAGTTCAAAACTATTATTATATCGTAAGAGTGTTTGAGAACCAATCTAAATAAATTTTTAATTGTTTTAAATAAAATTAACCACAACCATTAATCTAAAAAACGGTTTTTTTTTAAAGACGGGACAATTTTTTTAAGACAAATGATGCAAAATGTGCAAAGTGCTAAGTGCTAATTCAATGATTAATATATTAGTATATTAATTATTATATTTTTAATGGATGAGTGAGGATCAAATGAGAAATTTAATTAAGATGAGAAAATTGAGAAGGAACCACAACCATTAAATTTAGATCATCATAAAAATCGATCTAAAATAGATCGTCTCCGATGATTGTCTTTCTTATTTGAATTTTGTGGTTAGGTTTCTTCTCACTCTTCTTTTTCAATATCATTCTTATCCATAGCCATGGATAACTTTAAAACTATGTTTGGCAGACAAAATTATGGAGAGATTACGCTTATTTTTAAAAATAAGCTACTTAAAAATAATCTTTGTTTGTAGACATAACTTATAAGAGATTATAAGAAAATAATCTTTCATAATCTACGAAAATAAAGGTTACTTCATGTAGCTTATAAAATAATCTCTTTTATAATCTTTTTTAAACAAAGACCAAGACCAAAGATCAAGACAATCTATTTTTGCCAAACATACCTAAATGATTGCTTAAACATGTAAGTTTTCTTTACATTATAAGCATTCTTTTATTTATATCTTATATCTATGTAGGACAAATGTTATAAACAATATTAATGATTCAAACATTTTCATAAATATATACTGTACTTTACAAGATGTATACATTATAAGCACTCTTTTATTTATATCTTTTATTCATATGGAACAAGTGTAATAAACAATGTTAATGATACAAACATGTTCAAAAATATATTTTATTTACTTATTACGCGGTGTTGATTATTACATATATATTTTAAAATGTTTCTACTTACTTGTAACTAGGGACCACTATCAACTAATTTGACCATAACCCCATAACATTATTGACTACACCAACGCAAAATCACGCCACTTTCAATTATTTTTATATAAATTAGTTTGATATTATCATCACTTTTTTAAAATTACTCAAACTCATTATGTTTTCGCTATTAGTAAAGTTATTGTACAAGAAAACATAAAATTGAAAACATTTTTTGCCGAAAATTTTATTACTTAATACCCGCCGTCGCAACGTTTGGGTACCCTAGTATAATATTCTAAAGAGTTGAAATAGGCGACATGAAACTTTTGGCATCTAAAAATTTATCGTCACATAAAACATTTTAGATTATAAAGCATGATTCATTGAAAAATTTTATTTCAAGGTATCCGTCGCCGTATCGCGCAAATACCCTGCTAGTTAGATTAAATCACAACTTCCTAGTTTCTACTAGTCATAAACTGAAACATCGCAATGGAAAACAAAAGGAGCATAATTAAAGGCATCTTAGTCAAGTCAGCAAGATTATTAACAAAATGTGTTGTCTAGTAGTATATAAAATGTTAGGACATTCTAAATATAAAAGTCTTAAAATTTTTAAAACCAAAAACATTTTTAATAAAAGTAACTTATTAAACTTGTAACCAAAAATACAATTAAATATAGCACTTGGTACAAAACAATAATGCATAAATCATCTAACTTGTAACATTCGTATATATTAATATCAGAATTAATGAAATCATTAGAATACTCTTACTCAAAAGTACAATTAATATAGCACTTGGTATAAAACAATAATACATAAATCATCTATTTTTTCTTTTTCATTTTAACACTCAATAATGAAATTTACAAATCATTAATAATATAATTAAAATACTCCAACACTAAAAAGTACAATTAATATATCAAATGGTACAAAACAATAATGCATAAATAATTTTATCATTTATATCTTTCAAACACCAACTAAATAATGATACTATTAAAATACTTTTCACTTAAAAGCACACTTAATATATTATATGGTATATAATACAATAACGCATAAATAATCTTATCTAATATTTCTTTTTTAAAACACTCACTAAATAAAAATTACAAATCATTAAGCGGATCATAGAAACCAATTTTTTATGTAGTCAAAATTTCTGACACCACCTTTTTCGACCACGCAACGGACCATCATTTACCACCACAACTTAACAATATAGACACCACTTGATGGTGCTAAAACCGCTATTTTAAAACACCTTGTAAGTTTAAACGATATATAATATTACACGTCCTAAACGAATAGCTATATCATTGACCATCGTTTTCGTATCGTCGTTGCATCGTGATGCAAGTCTGCAACTTTTTAAAGCAACACTATGCGGTAAAGTTGTTCCATTAAGTTATTGCCATGTGTTAAGTTAGTATCATGAAAAACATATAATCGCGTAGGCACCCTGCTATAAAAGTTTTTTATTGTAATGCATTGGAAAAATCTTGCCATCGCAAAAAAATATAATCACACGGGTTCCCACCATCGCAACGCGCAGTCACCCGGCTAGTAAATAGAAAAGAACGCAATCTGTGGCTAAATTATATTTGACAAGAAGTAATCACGAAATGGATAATTGGTATAAGCTACCTTTAAATTTACCATTCATAATGATTATTTCACCAATTCATCAAGACACACAAAACTGATTATTATGATTTGAAAACACAATAATCAAGTAATCGGTAATTGGTTTACATATACAGTCCAAAACATCCCCTAAAGTTAGCATTGCACTATGTCAAATATGGCCAAAATCAAAGACACCAGTCGGTAATCACCAACTTCGCCTATTATCTATTATTTATGTGTAAGCAAGGACAGATTAGTAGTAGCTATATGCACAAACCAAGTGATTTGGTAAGAAGAATGGTAAGATAGTATAAACAATAAGTTTCACAAGCGTACCTGCAAAATGACAAAGTTTCACAAGCGTGCCTGCAAAATAGTAACTCACAATTGACAAAAGGGCTAATAAGTATAATACTAACAAATGTACTATTAAAGCTAGAGAATGGTAGAAAAATATACAGTTTGCACGTTTAAGAGCATCCACAATGCATAAAGTGGTAGAAAGCTTTTTACTATTCTAGAAAGTCTTTTTAGTGAGTTTTTGGCATTGCAACCAAAGCTTTTTGGAAAGCTTTTATACAAAGACTTGGTAAAGCTTAAGTCTTTGCTCCAAGCTTTGGTTAGTAAATTTTCAAGCATTAAATGCATCAAGTCTTAAAGACTTGATGCATTGTAGATGCTCTAATAACATTTATATAAATGTGTCCAATTTGCTTTAAGATTGCATTCAGCCTCTACACGGCGAGAGCCCATCAAAGCCCCAAAGTACGTAACATGGTTCATATGTTCCCTCAAATGAATGGTGGAATCGCAAGGAAAACGCTTTGTTTAAAGTAGTCAAACATTTGTTAAAAGGAAAAAGTAGTCATAAACAGATAGCCATGTTACATGCATGCAGTCACTAATGTTTAGAAATGCAAAACAGAAGCTTTAAATACCCTCACACTCTCGCTGGTATTCCGGGCTATCAGTTTAACAGATCAGGAGAAGATTGTTGTCCAGATATAAGTCTAATTGGCATTTTCCGTTATCCGCCCATTTCGAGGAGTAGAGAAACACAAAACCTACATTTTTATGGAGTTGTAAAACAAAGAACAAGGAGTTGAGTATGTGGAAATCTTTATTTTGTTAAAAAGTATAACAGGTCTGGTAAGACCAATTCATGAAAAATAAGACTGCTTATCAAGTCTTTTTTCATTTGGAGCAAATCTTCAGCTTGTTTCATCAATACCACGTTAATAAAACAAATATTTTCACATTAACGAAACAAAGAACAAGGAGTTGAGTATGTCAATACTATACAAATCAAATTAACTTAACCAAGTTAACTTTTTTGCAAATTTCCAATCACCGCCTTGACCTAAACCATCCACAACCTACACGATATGTGTATTTCAACCATTCTTAAAAAAAAAATCAAATTTACCTAAACAAGATACGATATCACGTTTTGCATCTAGACAAGATGTGAAAACAAATTTAAGGCTAATAAATCTTGTATGCTTAAAAGCATGATTAGTTATTATGTGCTTCCACAATGACACCTAATATCACTACAAATTACATAGTACAGTTATAATCCTTTCAAATGAAATATTCCAACTGATATAACAAAAGGGGTGTTTGGCTAACCTTAATTGAGAGTTTTACTATATAAGAACTTTATAACAGTTATAGACATATAATAAACAAACTGCTTGCTTTCATTAATTTTCTTTGCGTGTACGATGGTTTCATAATGTCTTCACTAGAAATCGTGATGTTGAAAAGGAGTTGATATAATAGTGTTTCTATGTGGCTAAAAAATGGTTCTCGCGGCCATTTTCTGGGCGATCATATCATATGTGCGACAACATATGTTTAAATACACAATAGAATGTTTAAGGTTTTTTACAAGTTTACTCCAAAAATTAATTGTAAGTTTGTTACATAGAGATGTACTAATAAATGTAATTTCATTTCTTGCAAGAAAAAAAAGAAGGACCACACGGACGCTAACCTTGAAAACATGATAGTCCCTTCATCTTCGGCAGATGAAAATGAAGGCCAAACTTCCACAAAACAACCTAAAAAACTTAAAAACAAAACCACTCAGCCGAAAAACAACAAACTGAATTGTCACCAAAGAAAATGAGTGTGTGGGGGAGGAAGTCAATGTTAATGGGGTGGCGAAGAAAGTTTGGAGGCATGAGGAGGAGATAACACTCCTTAACGCTTTGAAGATAACAAAAGACCCAAATGAATCGCATAAACTTGTGCAGTCAAGTATATATGTGACGTTAGTGCAGTTGAGAAACAAGGTACGTAGGCTGCACGAGAAGTTCAACAACGGAATTAAACATGATAACTCAGAGTATAACAAGCTCTTTATGGAGATTCGGGGAGATGTTGTTTCCTTCAGCTCGTGTTATGGATTTGATGAATTTAAATTTCAGTTTTTGTGAACAGAAATGATGTTATCAAAAGGAATATCCCAGTCTTCAAATATGTCAGAGCATGCAAAAGATTTTTTGAAAGAGAGGATCGTGTTTGTTGATCCTAAGGAACATGAGGAACAAGAAGATCTTTGTCTAGGTTATGAGAAAGAGATGTTCAACATTAACAAAGAGAAAATAATACTTCGTCAGAAAGTTTGCTCGGAGGGCTTGGCTGGCTTACATTGACTTACGCACATATGAGTACATGCATCTATTTGAATGATATTTTCCTGTTACTTATTGAATTTCAATTTCTTCTTCTTTTGTCTAAACAATGAATGATTTTGGTTTGTTTTGTGGTAATGAGAATCAAGGAATAAATTTCATATCCATTGAAGATGTTTGTTTAAAAAATATGTTCAATGTAATAAACACGTATTCTTCAAACAAACATCTTTCATGGATATGAAATTTATTCCTGGGTTCTCATTACAACAAAACAAACCAAAACCATTCATTGTTCAGACAAAAGAAGAAGAAATTTGAAATAAGTAATACGAAAATATCATTCATAGATGCATGTCTAGTAATATGTGCGTAAATGTATATATGTCCTACGAGTCCTCCAAAGTAACAAGCAAACTTTTTGATGAAGTGTTATTTTCTCTTTGTTAATGTTCACCATCTCTTCCTCATAACTCATCCAAAGATCTCAAGTTCCTCAGGATCAACAAACACGATGCTCTCCTTCAACAAATCTTTTGCATGCTCCGACATACTCGCAAAGTGGGACATCCCCTTTGATAACATCATATCATTTCTATTCGCGGAAAATGAAATTTAAAATTTTCAAAATCTATAACACGAGCTAAAGGAGTAACAACATATTCCCAAAACTCTATAAAGAGTTTGTTATACTCTGACTTATCATGTTTACGTACCTTGTTTTTCACCTGCACTAAGGTCACATATATATACTTGATTGCACAAGTTTATGCAATTCATTTGGGTCTTTTGTAATTTTCAAAGCGTTAAGGAGATTTCCTCCTAACGCATCCAAACTTTCTTCGTCGCCCCACTAACATTGACTTCTTTGTTGCTCGACACCACATGTTCATTTCCTATGAGTGGCAAATTTGTTGTTTTTCAACTGAGTACGTGGTTTCATTTGTTAAGCTTTTTAGGTTGTTTTGTGGAAGTTTGGCCTTCATTTTAATGCGACTAAGATGAAGGGACCATCATGTTTTCAAGGTTAGCTTCAGTGCAAGAAATTAAATTACATTTATTTGTACATCTCTATATAACAAACATACAATTAATATATGGAGAAAACTTGTATAAAAAAACCTATGCATTCTACAATATACTGTATATATTTACAAAACATTCTACCACTCCTTTTTCATGTACACGGTATACAGTGAAGAGCAAATGATACCTATCATATGCGCCGACATCTTTCTTTCAAAACGAGTGTGGTGGGATAGGGTTGATGAGTGACAGCCTGACAGGATATGTTGGGAAATTTCGATGGTTAGGGTTTTGTAAGTTAAGATATGTTTGGTTGGGCTATGAGGCTTTATTCGGTGGACTGCTAAGCTTGGACAACAACATAACGCCACAAAGTTCAACATTTATTTATTTTATCGAGTAGAGTGTATAGCTTAGTTGGTAGAGCATTGGGCTTTTAACCTAATGGTTGCAGCTTCAAGTCCTGTTATACCCAAACCTAACTTGCGCTATACTATGAGTAAGGATGCGTAGTATTTTTTTACATACCAAATGACTCACCAAACTTTTTTTACATACCAAAGGACTCATCTCCACTATCCATCTAAAAGGAAATCAATGGCTGAGATTAAAAGCATTTTATTATTTCACCTATTTTTTATAATTTAAATATCTCTTAAACCGTTAATCGTTAAGCAAAAATAATTACACCATCGCGACGAGCATTTAATTATCTTTCTATAGACGGACACTTTGATATACTTTCGAAAAAAGAAAAAAAAAATGTTTTTTCACGTTTTTTCGTCTTTTTTCATTTTTCTTCGAAACTGGAATTTGCATGAGATATCATATATGATTTAACACTAATTTGAAGATCACATGTGATATTAGTGTTAAATCACATATGATATGTAATATCATATGTGATACTAGTGTTAAATCATATATGATAAATCACATATTATATACATATCATATATGATTTAACACTAATATCAATTCAAATTAGTGTTAAATCATATATGATTTTTTCATGAAAATTTCAGTAATTAAAAAAAAAACGTGAAAAACACGAAAAAAAAATTATCGAAAGTATATCAAAGTGCCTATCTATAGAAAGATAATTAAATGCTCGTCGTAATAGTATATTTTTTTTCGCTTGACGATTAACGGTTTGAAAGATATTTATATTTGAAAAAAAATGATGAAAGTGGATTTTTTTATTTGTTGAGATTAATCTCATCAATTAAATCTAATAAAAATGGACGGTGGAGATTGATCCCTTAGTATGTAAAAAAAAAATTGTCCTCAAATGATCTTAAATCTATTTTATTTTATATAACCTTAGTTCATAAATTAAAGATTTAAAGATCTTGGGCGGTAACAAGTGATATTTTAGTAGGTCCAAATTAGGGGTGTCCATGGTACTGGAACCATCCCGAACCGGAACCGGAACCGAAAGAACCGAGAACCGAAAATAAGAAAAAAGTGGAACCAAGAACTGTCCCAAGTTTTTCGGTTTGGTTCCGGTACGGTACTCGGTTCCGGTACGGGAATTTTCGGTAATTCCTATGAGTACCGAAGTGTTAAAAAAATATGTTTGGATGGATGTGAAATTATGGTACTCGGTTCGTAGAACTTCGAAAGAAGTTGACAACCTTATTAATATTCCACAACTTGACTTACAAACAAACAAAAAACATATATCCGATATAGCAAACTCATTATCCACGAAAATAATTGCAAACTCATTGAGAATATTATATATCGATCATGGTGATTAAACACTGATAACTTACATGGTGACAATGTAGTCGCCATAATTGTTAATTGTTTCCCGAATTTTATCATTACATTTAATGAACAATAAATATCAACAGTTAACTACAACTTCTTGTTAATTGTTACTGAGCAACATAAAATTATTCAATATGCGGCTATGCGCATACTCGATATTCCAGTTTAGAAAAACTTGCTTTCATGTTGATAAATGATGTTTGAATATTTGAATGGAATCAATGGATTAAAGGTTAAGGTTTATAGGTTTTTAGGTTTACTAGACGAGTACCCGCGCCTAGCGGCAGCGATGTCTAGTTTTCTGCAAAGTTCCGACGACCCATAAGTTTCTTTCAAAAAGCGTATTTGTAGCATTAGAGAATCGTTTTGAATAACTACAATTACGATGCGTGGTTGCATAGCGGCATAAATATATAGTTTTTAAAAATTATGTGGAGTCGATCTAAGTAATAAGTATATTTTCTAATAGGATTGTTTTAAGTTATTAAGATTTTTAGTAATAATAGATTCAAGCATTACAAAAGCAATGGTATTATGTAGTTAGCGATATTATATTGTAGTTTAGAGGTATAGCCAGCGTATGTGACCGCTTTTTCTTGTTTTGTCGATAATTTAGGCGATGATAACTATTTTTTTATGTGTAACGTTTATCATTTGGTGTGTGGCTTTTAAAGTTGTAACTTTGCAAATTGGATATCACCATATAAGATTATTTTGTACTATCAATTTGTATAGATATTTATCGTTGTTCAAAGTTTATTTGTTTGAGGTACAAATAATTATCGCTAAAGATAACAATCTATTTATTTTTGTGATTTTAATAAACTTACATAACATTATTGATCTGTTTGAATGAGGGCTATCAATATATATTAACTTTTAAACGACGATTCATATATCTTTAGTCCTTAAATGGTGCAAGAAAGCAACATTTTTAAAATAACATTATACAAATGACAAATTCGTGTGTCAAAGCAAAATAAACCAAAACTAAAATTACTTGGTCTCTCCTTTCAAAAAATTGTCCTTTGGTTCCACAACTTCTTCATCATTTCATATAATTTTGTCAAATTTGAAACCCGATTTCACCGGGTGATTCAAGCTGGTTGAACCGTTCGATAAAAAACAGTCGATTTAAACCGAGTCAAACCGATGGGTTGGGTCGAAAAAATGTCAAATTAAACCGGGTGAGCCCGCGGGTTTGAAGCGTCCGGGTCAACCCGATATCGGTTTCAACAGTCAACCGGTATCGGTTTCAACGGGTCAACCGATATCGGTTTCAATTGGTTGTTTTAATTTAGTAGATGTCTTTTAATTGGGTGTCAATGTGAATAAATTATTGTACTTTTAAGTAATGGGGTGTTTTAATAAGGTATTAATTATCTTATTTATTTTCTCTCCATTGAGTAGTGTTTTCAACATTCAACTTTCAGCGTTTTCACTTTTTCCACTTTCACCATTTTTCCACTTTATATAGTATAGATGTAGGGTTTTCTATTTTCTTTAAAAGTAAATCTTGCGTATACTGCGACGTCTCAAACAAAGCCTATAAAATTACATATTTTCATAAAAGTCGGTTCTTTCGGAAAGTCTCGGGAGCAGACAGTTCGACCCAACCGTCCCAAGAACCGAAAATTTGGAATTTTAGGAACCAAGAACCGTACCATGGTTCTAATATACGGTCCCATTCCCGCTCGGTACCGGTACGGTTCTTCTGTTCTTTTGGTTCCTCGGTTTTTTTGGACACCCCTAGTCCAAATGGTCATAAGAAAATGATCAAATGAAAGGTTCTCCCTTCAAAATCCAAAAGGTCTAAAAACTCATTAGGCCGGGAGAGCCTTTTTACTTTTTAGAAAGTGGGCTTTTCCCTTTGACTTTTCACAGGATCCGGACTCGATGGTCTTATTCTCTTAAGGGACGTTTGGTACGACTGAATCGGCAACAAACCGGAATAGAAAAGTACGGACGAGTCGCATGTAGGGAGACTTGCACGTGTGCTCGTGGCCAGGGGCCCCGGCATTCTGTACTGCTATATGTAGGTCCCCGTAATTCAAGTTTCAAGTTTACAAGTCATCCTTTTCTTTATTTCTGGGAATGAATCATCATTTTTTGTGTTATGTACTAGGGTACTTTGATTCAAATAGAGATACCTACACCAAATCGCTCCAGATTTAAAACCAAAAGAAGCTAACTACCATATGTAATATGCGCTAATCCAACATGTCGCTCGTGATGGTAAATGCAACATAACGCAAAGGTCGCAGGTTTAATTTAGCCCCCATGCCTCTATTATCGTAATGTCACACAATTTACGTTTCCTATGTCAGTTACGGTGTATATTTTATGCGGATACCAGCTACTGTAGTAGTACGCTACCAGCCTACCATCCTTGTGATTAAATTTTCCAAAGCATTTAGTCCATATGTCTATTGTCTAATACATAAAGAAAACTTGAATAACATGACAAAAAAAAAAGGTGTCAAAAAAAGAAACAAACATTTAGGCTTATTAAACAAATCACGCTATAGAGGTTTTAATCTAACATCAATATCCCAATCAAAGGGATATGAAACTTTTATATTCAAGATATGAACCCTTTATTCAACTTCAAACTGAACATGCATTACTCACTATAAGCCGAATATTTTCACGTTACCACAACAAAACTGATCTAACAACGGTTTATGTACAATTAAACCAATCATATGATAATATGGACATCTGGAGGGTATCCATAAAAAACCATCACCCTTTTTGTCCCTTTACAACCCACCTGCAAAAAAATGTACAATCCCACACTCTCCAATCCTTCCCCTGTACCTATTTTCAGTTAACACCTTTAAACAACAAAAACAAATGAGACATGTGTATCCCCCCTCTATGCACAACCAATGAAAAAATATCCATCTTCAACTCGTAAGCCCAGAACCCGGGTGCCCAGGTGTAAAATACCCAACAGTATAATAAGGTACGGGATTCGTGTACACGGGTATCATTTGGGTTGGGTTTGAACGTACATGTGGGTTATCAACAAGCTGCAAGTTCTTGGGTAACTGAGATGCCGGAATAACTGATAGGCTGATCTTTCCTTTTACACCTTTGGAACCGGTACCAAGATACTTTCTGAACTCTCGTTGTACCGAATTTAGATCAAAGAGAATATTACTCAAGCCAGGGACAATTCCCCAGTAAAAAACGACATTTGGGTCTTGTATGGTTGTATCGGAGTATTCAGTAGGGTTCGGATCATAGAAAGCATGGAATTCCTCCAGCTGCAACAACAGATCCAGTAATTAGTTTTATGAACACTAAACAATGGTTTAGAAGTTGTGTCGATAACAAAAAATTAGGTTATTTACCTTTTGTAGAAGACCGGGGAACCGTGATTTCACCCAGCCAATCCAATCACCAAGATCATCTTGATTGGACGCCGAAAGGCATAACTTCAAGAATTGCTGGTAATTTTTTGAGTAAGGGTAGGATTCAAAGAGGTTTCTCCAATCAAACTTGAAGAGATCCTGCCAAAAAAAAAACGATATCTTGAATCAAGCACATATCGAAAATAGCTACTATTATTTTGCCTCTTTTCAATAGCTGCTATCATTTTGCCTCTTTTCACACTAAAATCATCATAGTGTCATACTTGGTACTTAATTTGTTCAAAATAACTCATTTTTGCGGTGTATAGTGTTAATTTTTCTCTTTTTTATTTACTTCACAACCTAAAAGGTTTTTTTTTGCAACAAAATGTCAACTATTAAAAAACAAAATCACTCCACTGTTTAGAAAACCTAGAGGTGGCGATATCAAATATCATCACTTGAGAGTTAAGAATGGGTCGATTTGGGTGCATGTGTTATCTCTAATGGGTCAAACAGGTATAATTCTTGAAATGAAATAATTTTCTTAATCATATATGACACACAAAGGTTTATTGAAGTATTTGACAAAAAGTGTGTTCCAAACCGTTTTGACCCATAACACAAACCTTCCTGATCGCCCATTTGCCACCTCTAAGTAAAACACTCAAACCAGTACTCATGCCTATAAATGTACCTGAGTAAGACGATAACCTCTCCGAAACTCTTGTATGATCTTCATGAAAGTGCTAGTAGTGACATTGGAATGGCAATACTCGTGTGGACTGCTAGGAAGCTGAATAGGCATTAATGACCGTGTCTCATGATGACGAGGTGGCACCATCATTCCCTGTTGTAGAATTACTGGCGTGGGCCATGGCCACAAAGCAAAAGTCTTAAAGAAGATAGACACAAGGCCCGCCAAGCTCACATTAGGATTACTTTGACAAACAAAGGCTGCTAAAACAGCCAAATGAACACCCCCAAAGAACCCAAACAACTGAAGAGAAAAAAAAAAAAAAAAAAAAGAATCACGTAAGATTATTAACATACAAAAGAAAATGAAAGACTGTAAAAGCCAACAACTAGAAAAGAAATCTTACATTACCATACACCCCTCTCCTCTTTGCCCAGTGTTTAACACAACGTAATAGCTCCTGGAATATCTACAATGCAATATGATAATGAGGTGAGTTGTTCTAGAAACTAGGATGTGACTTTTGTATGTTAATAGTGTAATTCCTAACCTTGGCATTTGGAACAAGCTGCAGGATGCTATTGTTTGCACGTACTCCAGACAAGCTCTTCCAACTGGTTTCATCAATACCATGTAAATACAGCGGGTTGAGTATGTCCACATTCTGCAAATTAGATTTAACATAAACACATTAAACTTTTATAGCCCTGTCACCACCCGACATTGACCATCGAGTGCAATTGACAGGATGTGTGTAGTTCAACAGTTTCTAATAACGTAATTAAAAAGAAAAGAACAGGTCAAGATACCTCAGGAACAGTTGTAACTTGAAGTTGAGCATAAGGCAAGTCGATTGAAATCCCTTCAAATTTAAATCTCATCAATGGAACCTTTGCGTCCTTAACACAGTGTATATCCGACACCTCTACCCTATTTGCAAGCATGTTGTGTAGGCCTATAAAAAAATCCTCCTGCATAACGTAAGATAATAATTGTTATCAGAAAGTTGCATTTCCATGTTTTCTTTCGTAAGTGTATGCCAACAAATGAATTAAACAGATAAGATGACGACTCACTGTTAAAGTGGCGAACCACGGGCCAACACAAAGAGCATCAATGTCAGATTCTGCATTATATACCTATGCAAGTTTTGAAGAAAAATTAGAGCCAAATAAAATCTTGCTACAGCCAAAAATGAAAAAATAATAAAATAAAATAAGTAACTGAAACAGAAACTCACGCCAAGACCATAAGATCCATATGTCAATATAGTTGCTGAAGCAGCTCTGATATTATTTTGAGGCAGTCTATGTAGGTAAGCAACTGACTTAATCCACTTGAAGACTATCTGCATGAACAATACATAATTTATGAACTTTCTTCTTTTTATACCATATAGTAATATAACTTCCATCATGATTCTAAAACTTAACCAACAACAAAACAGAGACCTGATTAACTTCAACTAAGTATGATTAATTGTTACTATATGTTTCCAATATGACATTTGCCACGCTCCTAACTTCACTTCAAGTTTACAACTCATACATTAATTAAACGATATATCAACCTCCAAAAACCTAATTAGTAATTACTAAATTAGTATCTTCTAATTTCTTTCTTGTTCCAACTTCATATTGTCATTGTAGTGATCATATTAATCATTTATCACCCATTCCTTAATAATCACTCAATTATACAAGCAGACCGTTTCTTTAATTCTAACTACTTTAGTTATCTTTAGATACTTCAAAGCAATACATGTCACAAGATTCAACTACAAAACGCAGATAAATCAATCAAAAACATCCTGTCAGTGAAAAAACTAGCAATACATTTATTTTGTTCATTTTACTCTACATACTTTAGTTATGTTTAGTATCTATACCTTCCTTGTATTTTTTTCTTTTTCCTCCTTCAATGACTTCGCATTGCCACTATAGTCAACTATCAACTGCACTATACTATGCAGCACAAGAAGAGCTAGCTCTAACAAAAGACATATTATAATCTTTTACAAATCATATAGTGATAATATATCTAGTGATGATTACTTGTTATATGCTTCCAAAATGACAATCGCCACTCTCCTAACTACACTACAATCAAGCCTCCAAAAAACGTTTAGACATTACAAGATTCTCGTCGAATGTAAGATACTTATGATACTTAACTTCTCTCTAGTTCCATCTGCGAAAACTTCGTACCATGGGTACAGTCAACTTCACTATCCTGATAACTACTTAAATTACACTCACATATCATGGCACCACACATAACAAGGAACAATAATAGCTTCCAATTAATACACTAATAAACGTATATAGTATCCATCTTAATCTCTCAACAGTCCCATCCCCCAACAATCTCACAATAACACAAAAAAGATGTTCCATTTATAATACATATCTCAAGATTGGATTATTAAACACAATTAGTCCAAGCATTTACACAATCAGACTATTTAGTGCTAAGTAAACTACACTATATCAATAACTACGTTAATTCCGCTCACAAATCACTGCATCTCTTTATGTCAATATTTACAGTTCACTACAATATTTAAACATATCACACAATTCAATTCAATTCAATTACGATCACTTATTTTTTCTTTTCTTTTTTTTCTTTTTAGCATCAAATATTCACTCACCCATACCACTATCTCATGAATGCCTCCAACGAGACTTGAACCACAACCTCTTATTTCGTTCATTTACTCTAAATACTTTAGTCACCTTTACTATCTAGCTATGATTACGTGTTATCTACTTCCAAAATGACATTTGGCGCTCTCCTAACTACATTACAACATTCTTCTCAAACCTAACATCCTACTACCTTATACTCGACTACATTATGCCGAAAGACTAGTTTAAGTCAACGCACAAATCACAACAACTCATTATAATCTTTATACCTCTTTAAGGGTGCGTTTGGTATGATATCATGAATCACAATCGGTATCGGTTTCGGTATAGATCCATTCCCCCCTATGATAGATCCATTCCCCTCCTTTTTGGGTCCTATGGAGTATGGAATATATTTATATTTCATTCCGATATTTTATCTAAACCAAACACTTGAAATGGAATGAAATCATTCCACCCATTCCCAGGAATGGGTACCAAACGCACCCTAAGTTTGCGAATAACGTCGTTCCGCTTGCGCTCCTCTTCTCCACTCGGCACAAGTCCTTCATCCTTCATCAACTGTAAACAACAACATCACAAAACTAAAAAATATATATATTCAACAAAAGCTATCAATATTACACCTAATTAACAAAGCATGAAAATTAGGGCTTACCTGTTGAAGATTAAGCGATCGATTAACTTCAAGCTGAGCAATAGCAGCTGGATTGACCACATATCTAACCGGTACCAAATTAGGGTTTACAAGTGTATAATTGGGAAGAATAACAACAGATGGAGTTAATTCATTACTGTTATGATGATGATGATCAGTTAGATGTGATGCCATACAAATTAGTGAATGAATTTGATTAAATTTTGGTTTTTGACAGTTGACAGTTGGATTTAACGGAATGAAATGATAGGAAAATTTTGAGTGATGAGAGAAGACGTGTATAAATGAGGTGTTATTTAGGTTGGGATTGAGGTGTATACGTGGAATTGTGGGTCAGGGGTTTGGGATCTTCTGGAAGGTTCTTGGTTGAATGGGTCTATTGGTCGGTTACTCGGTTTAAAGGGTTTATTACTTTGCTTAATGAACAAGGTTAGAGGATTGGTCATTGGTGTAACAAGTCAAACCAAAAAAGAGACATTTTCTTTTCTAGAAAGATGCCTGCCTTGATGCGACGGTGGAGATGCCGGTCATTTTAAAAAGAGAGAGTGTGTTTCGTATTGGTGTTTGATTTTTTAGGTTGCTTTATATCATTGAGGTTTGGGTTATTCTGATCGACGTGACAATGGATTTACAAATATTTGATTGTATTAAATAATTGTATAAATATTTTATATGAAGTATGAGTGTTATTTTTTATTTATGAAAATTGTCATGTTTATATAGTGAATAATATTAACTAATAGCTTATTAATTTCTATTAAATAAATGTTTTGGTCTTAAAAATTTAAGACTTATTTATTTAGAAAGTCATAAACACTTTATAAAGTAGTATATATTAGCCAAAGGGGTGAACATTGCCTTCTTTATCTTTTGCAGTCAATTTTCTTTGCCTAGTGACATACAGAAAGAAAAGAGACAGATATGTTTGTACATTTTTGTGTTGTATTAGGTTATTTATAATAATAAAATACAAAAATAATGCAAAACTTTCTAGTAAGTGTTACTGTGTAAATGTCGATGATGCATTATTAAGTAAACTAGTAGTCGATAGTTAGTATATATGGTTTAGTGTATTTGGGCTTAAGCGCGTATCTAGAATATTCCATGCATTTCTTATATTATGCACCGATTTACTCAATAATGCATCATCGACATTTACACACTAGCAATAAGGTGAGGAAATTAAAAAGTTGACGTGATAATGTTTGGCAAAACTGGCAAAGAGTGAACCACACCTACGGTCCCAATGTTTTGTCTTATAACAAAAGTATGTTTTGTTTATGTTAGCTTAATGGGAAGTTAGAAATAATTAAAATTGTGTCCGAAATATTTATACTACATATAAAGAGTGTATGGTCAAATTTTGAAAATTGAATCTTGAAAGTCAAAAGTGAGAGAAATATATTTTGTAATTAATACTTATTATTAAAACACCTCATTCTTAAAAGTCGATAATTTATTCACGATGTATAACCAATTAAAACATATATATCAAATTAAAACAACCAATTAAAACACCATTTATTAAAAAGTACAATAAAATTTTCACAATATATAATTTAAACAATTTACAACATAATTCAAAATATAAAATAATTAAACACACTAATCAATTATCAAATTGATAAAACAGCAAAACATACATAATTATGAGTTGATGGTATATATAGTTTTGAAAATTGGATAGGACAAAAGGTTCAACGAGGCAAGTGTCGTAGTCGGTTATCTTACCAATAAAAGCCATAGAAAATGAGCAGGATATGACCCATTGAAAGCCGTCTATTTGGTGAATTAGGTCTTATCGAGATCTATTATCAGGTTAATCGTCACCGGGGCACCATTGCAAAAACGTCTTTGGTACCTGCTATACTATATATAAAGGAAAAACCAAAAAGTAAAAGTGAAAAGTTAGAAACTAAAAACAAATGTTGAAAACATATATTTGAAAAGAAACTGTCTGCATGAAACCGGGTTGACCCGGGACGCTTCAAACCGCGGGTTGACTCGGTTTAATTTGACCCGTTTCGATCCAACTCATTGGGTTGACTTCGGTTTGAATCGACCGTTTTTCGACGAACGATTCAATAGGTTGAACCACCCGGGTCGAATCGGGTTTCAAAACATTATGTTTAATCGCCGTCTTGAACTTTTATTATTTTCGTTTATAACCCATAAACTTATTTTTATCATTAAACGATCATCATTATAAAATCGTTGTTATCTTGCTGATCTTCGTCTAGTTTTTAGAAACGCTCAAATGTAATATTATGTATAGTCATTAGTCATTAGAGGATCATCAACTATGGAAGTATATACATTCAATGAAAGTTATATTGAACGAGAGTAAGCTTAGGTACCACTAACTATGAGGAATTACTTGACTCAAGTATAATATCAAGTACATTTCCATAGAATTAAAGGAAGTACGCATGTTCAAAAAAAACAAATTCGTATGTTTTAGAAAACCTCATTTGAAGGATTATTTGTGGGCTTGGGGCCAACTTTATATTATAGCAACACCCTCAATGGGCTTAGAAAACGCCAGTTAGAAAACACCTCATTTGAAGGATTACTTGGTCTTGATGGACTCAACTTATAAAAGTTTTTCGAATTTTCCCTCTAATGATTTCCTACAAAATTCATTTTCTATATTGCCAGCCCACCAATGACCAACCATTACCATCATTGATTCCATAGATTATATACTATCATTCATTCAGTTGTTAGCTACTCGCCTACCCCAACACATTCAGTTGTATAGCGATGAAATTCACTTGAAAAGAAAGAAAAAATATTCATGTCGATCACCAACAACGCTTACTATAAAGAAAAAAATATTAGTTTAATTTGAAGCACTATTTATTTTATCTTTTGACGTAATTGTATACTGTATACAGTATTCTTGCATACCTTTGGTAAAATTCACATATGTGATAGCAAGCTAATAAAGGATGTAACTAATTTCATCTACAAGACTATAAACAAATTAATTATTAGCAAAGTATCTACAAATAAATACAGATGATCATCATTATCATCATACAATATCTATGTTACAAAGTACATCCACAAAATATGAAATAACAACCAAGCATAAACGTAAGAACAACAGACTCAACCACGACAACAACGTTCCATAACAACTCGTCAACAATCCACGTATCAAGTTGTCGCAGGCTCTGACCGGACCATCCGTGGTTATCTGTGACAAACTTTGAGAAGTCCAGCTCCAACCTGAGCTAACGTAAGAAGAAACGATATCGATTCTGTTTATGTCAAAATCGGGCAACCGGAAAAACGAAAACGTAAGACACATATCTGAAAAGTAACCATAAGTTTTTGGTTTGGTGCTTTTGGAATATATACGAAAACGTGAAAGTGCTTAGAGAATATGGGTTGTATTGGATTCGATGAATTATTAGTGAGATATTTTCTTTTCGTATGGGTCCTTTTTATGTGTGTAATGACGTGCGAATTTGGAAAGATTACAAATTGTAAATATTTTAATCGAAAACAGATATTTTTGCACAAAATAATAATGCTATAGAATGGGAATATGGTGTTATATTTGGCACTAAATAGATCAGTTTCTACCGTACTCATTTAAAAGAGTGAACGTAACCTCAAATTTATGGGTCTCGCATTCTTTGGCTTTTGACAAAATAATTGTTTATACTGTAACGCGAAGCAACTATTTAATTTTTTTTTTTCTAAAACAAGTCTTATCATATGCTCCGTATAATATTATCAAAAAAAAGAAATGATTTGCACACTCAACATTTTAATTGACGCACTCTATATTATGCATTAATGGGTTATACTGTAATGGATAATGGAGCTTGACAATTTTACCACATGTCGCTTTTGCTGTACGTATCAAGTCGCTTTTCATATTTCTTAAGTTTTAATTGTATTTGAAGATGTAGATAGAATGAGGCACTCAAATACGAAATTGACCACACAATCAAAATTTCACACGACAAACTAATTAAATGCTTCATTTTATATATATCCACCACAAGTAAAGCACATGTTGGATAAACAAGTATATAGAGTATAGACTGTTGACACCTCTTATTTCGTCATCAACTTTGCTAGAAGATTAGATATTTATAAGGCTTTCGTTAACACACATGTTATGTTAAAGAAGGTGAGATATGTTTATTCTCTTATTTTAATTGCATCTATGATTGCAAGTGTTCAAAGATTTAGATGATAAAGTACAAAATATCTTTATTCGTTACACAAAAGATAAGAAACAACGTAAGCAACAAGAGGATAGTTTGATTTCTGATTTTTGTAATCGATTAGGCTACAATCTTACGTAAAAATCTGTCATGATGAATCGGAGATCCGAAAAAATCGAAGCCGCGAAAAGAATCGTGGGCCGCATTTATAGCGATATTGTGGTCGATTGGTTTGAATAAATTATGGTAATATTTTTAAATAAAACAATTTTGAATGGTGGGTCATTTGGTGTTTATTAGCGATAATTGTGAAGATATTGTTAAAAAATTAGTACAACATGGGATTAGTTCGCGTTTGGTTTTGGGTTAGGAGGTATGGAGTGTCTGTTCATATGGTTCTGAACGTCACGACTCGATAGTGGTTAATCTTGCTAGTGTTGGTTACTACTGCTAGTGTAGTGCGATGGAACCTCTGCTTTAGTGTATTTGTTCCTCTTGGTAGTGTTGGTTGCTCTTGCTAGTGTAGTGTTGATGGTTCCTTCTTGCAGTGTATTGGTTCATATTTCTTCAGTGTATTGGTTCCTACTGGTAGTGTTGCAGTGACTAACTTGTAACAACTTTGACCCATTCAAGTGACCTCGTTTAATTGGTCATGTAACCACTATTCCTATTATAATGGAGGCTTATTATGGGTGATTAATTGGCTGTTAATCACTCATAAATTCCATTGACTAGGGTTGAGTGTTCTCTACTATATATAGAGATCGACATCATCAGTATGTATATAGAGAAAAACCATGAGAAACAAACAGAAAACTAAAACACTTATATGCGTAAGGGTTATCGATTTGTGCCTAATTTAATAACAAACATTTGGTCTTATCCCAAGTAGATATTCGTGTAACCCAGGCATATGGTCGAATAGTTTACTTTGGAAAGTGATCACACGATTCCAAGTGATATCCGGTAACCTGATTTGGTCTTGCATTGCTACTGATTATCTTACCCTGTTGGGCTCATAACCACCAACAATCAAAGTAAACTATTTTGTGATAATCAATGATTGATGTTGCAATGTAACACATGGCTTCAAACTTTGCTAAACTGGACAAGTTTGAAGGGGTGGACTTTAGGAGATGGCAGAAGAAGATGCACTTCTGGCGTCGAGCATGAGTGTGGTCATGTTACGACTACACCTATTCGATGATGGGGATGATGCTACTTGTGGAGCAGATAAGGAGGAAGAGCAAATGGAGAATGATGACTACATTTGCGAGGCTTAATTCTCGATGGTATGTCGATTCACTCTTTGACATTTATCGAATTTTGAATCTTCCAAAGAACTATGGGATTCTTGGATGCAAATATATGGTGAGGATCCATCGAGTAAGAAGTTCCTTGTAAGTGATTTCACAAATTACAAATAACTGATTCAAGACCAGTTATGGAACAATACAATGAACTTCTTGGTATACTTGGAAGGTTTACACAACACAATATGCACATGGATGAGGCTATTTCAGTCTCTTGTGTCATTGATAAACTTCTCCCTTCTTGGAAAGATTTCAAGCATACCTTGAAACATAAGAAGGAGGAGTTAACTCTTGTTGAGTTGGGTAGTCATCTGCGCATTGAGGAATCTCTCAAGGCGCGGGATAATGACAAAGCAGTAGCAATACTCTTGGTCCATACATTGTCAATATGGTGGAGCATAACAACCCACCGGTATAATGACAAACAAAGGCAACGTAAACATCATGATAACACAAGGGTAGATCTAACAAGAAGGCAACACATACTTGTTGGAAATGTAGCAAATCTGGTCATATTAAAAGGGATTGCAAATGTGTTAAGGTTGGTGGTAAAACCAATGGATCGTGCACTAGTGGATCGGGGGTGGTGGTTCGGTGAGTCACTAAAAGGTCGAATATGTTTAATGAATCTCTTGATTTATTATGTTACATATATATGAATCTAACTATATGCGGGACGATGATGTTGCGTGGTGGGTTGACTGCGGAGCTACTGTTCATGTGTGCAAAGATAGAAGGCGGTTCAAGACTTATGAGTCACGAATAATGGTTCTATTCTTCGCATGGAAATGAGTCAACAACCTTGGTGCATGGACGTGGTTGTGCGGATCTTAAGTTTAGTTGGAAAGATTGTAACTTTGTTTAATGTTATTCATGTTCCTGATATAAGGAAAAACTTGGTTTCAAGTAGTGTTTTGAATAATCATGGTTTTAAACAAGTTATTGAATCTGATAAATTTGTTTTGCCTAAGAATGGTGTGTTTATGGGTTTTGGATATTTGTGTAATCAAATGTTTAGATTGAACATCATTAATGATTGTGTTAATTCAGCTTTTGTGACCACCGATGACCTCACTGACTCTACCCTATGGCATGCTAGGCTTGGCCATGTACACTATAAAATGATGCAAGATATGTCTAAGGATGGGTTAATCCCTGCATTTGACATGAACACTGAAAAGTGTAAGACTTGCATATTGACCAAAATAACTAAGAAACCTTTTCAGGGTGTTAAACGTGAAACTAAGCTCTTGGAGCTAATACACGGTGACACAATGTGACTTGCATGCCACTCCTCTTTGGGGAATAAAAAGTACTGTGACATTTATTGGTGATGCTTCTAGGTTTTGTTATGTCTATCATTACATACTAAGGATGAAGCATTAGATAAATTAAAAGTATTTAAAGCGAAGTTGAATTACAACTTGGGTCTTTGATCAAAAGATTAAGGGCGATAGGGAGGTGAGTACATGGATACTCGGTATTTTCGGTCAGGTTGGTATAATCCATTAAATGGCCGCTCCCTATACTCACAACAAAATGGTATCTACGAAAGGAAAAAGCGAGTCTTGAAAGAAATGGTTAACTCCATGTTGTCCTATTAGGTTGAGTGATCGAGGGTTTTGGGGTGAAGCTATGTTAACGACTTGCTATTTATTAAATAGGGTTCCTAATAAAGGAACAAGGTGAACCCATATGAACTACGGACTAAAGAAAACCCAACTGAACTTTCTCAAGGTTTGGGGTTGTAGAAATTGTAAAACTCCACGATCCAAAGCTTAAAACTTTGGGTGAAAGAGGCATTGAATGCATCTTTGTTAGATATGTTGAGCATTCCAAGGCTTTTAGATTCTATGTTATAGAACCTAATGAATATATTTCAATTAACTCAATAATTGAATCAAGGGATGCAATTTTTTATGAGGGTATATTCTCATCAGTCCCTAGACCAAGTCAAAGGATTTCTAATGTCATTGGTGTATCAGAGCTCCCTAATAAGGTCCCTGATGAGGTTGTGGTTCAACAACTCAAAGTCATTTGGACCTGATTTTCAATTATATTTAGTTTAAGGAACAAGGGATGAGGTCTCTAACCAATACTCCTATTGCTTCATTGTTGAGGATGATCCTAAAACATTTAAAGAAGCAATGAAGTCCCAGGATGTTGCTTTCTGGAAAGAAGCAATTAATGATGAGATGGATTCCATCATGGGCAACAACACTTAGGTGTTGGTTGATCTACCGCCGAGTTGCAAACCTACGGGTTGCAAATGGATTTTCAAAAGGAAAATTAAGGTAGATGGAACTATTCAAAGTTCAAGGCTAGACTAGTCATTCAGGCTTTAAACAAAAGTGGGAATTGACTACTTTGATTCTTATGCCCGATGGCTCGTGTCGGTCCATTATCTGCTGATTGCTTTGGCATCAATTCTGTCGATTATTCATCGGATGGATGTGAAAGCTGCTTTCTTGAATGGTGAATTGGATGAGGGAGGTTTATATGAAACAACCTCGAGGCTTCATCATGCACAGTAATGAAAACAAGGTGTATAAGCTGGTTAAGTCATTGTATGGACTCAAACAAGCACCTAAGCAATGGCATCAAAATTTGATGAAGTGGTTTTGTCTAGTGGTTATGTTCTTAACCAATGTGACAAATGTGTGTAAATTTGATGAATGCAGTAAAGGAGTCATCATTTGTCTATATGTTGATGACATCTTGATCTTTGTGACCAAAATCAGTTGACTTGACAAAGGAATTTTGTCATCAAGGTTCTCTATGAAGGACATGGGGGAGGTTGATGTTATCCTTGGTATAAGGATTAAGCTAGAGAGTAATGGAATTTCAATCACCCAGTCTCTTTATATTGAGAAGTCTGAGGAAATTCAACCACTCTAATTGTACTCGGTGAGTACTCATATGGATACAAGTGAGAAGCGATGCTTATCTTGGCAGTTGTATCTCAACTTAATTATTCAAGGTGATTGGCTGCTAATGTATGCCATGACTTGTACAAGACACGATATTGCTTTGCGGTGGGTAAGCGGCGGTATACTAGTAATCCTAGTGCTCATCATTTGCAAGCAATTGAAAGATCTTGAAGTATCTAAAGGGAACTATGGATTATAGTCTCTCTTATATTGGTTATCTGTAACATCCTGATTTTTATAGAAAATAATAGTGGATTTATATAAATTCCTATTGGTTACATCTAGCATTTTAGTAGAATAAATATAGAAGCCCCGCCTTGACGGTATTAATAATATAGTTAGCGGGGACTTGATATGTAAATAATATACGACCCAGTTTGCAAGACATCCTAATTACAAGGGACTAATTATGTCAAGTGCTTAAGTTAGTGGGAATTACCAAAATGCCCTTGGGCCTTATCCACTTAAATTACTTACACAGAAGTCGGTTTAAGGAGATAAAACTCTCCCTCCTATTACACAACAAGAACAAAAAAGAAAAAGAGCAGGAGGTTATTCTCCCTCCTTATCATTCGACAAAATCAATAAAAGAGAAAAGAGGAATTGTTGGATCATACCTTTCCAATCAAGATTCATTAGAGATTCTCAAGAAACAACGAGCTTATCAAGAATTAAGGGTCATCAAGGTTTTATGTGTTCTTCCCCAATTAAAGGTAAGTAGTGAATCATGTGTTAATTTATGATTATGAGTTATGAAGTTATGTTTAATAAGTGTATTACATGATTTATATTATGAATTCATGGTTTATGATTCAAGGGTTATGCATATGATTATTAGGGTTTATGATAGGATTATGTTAATGATCAATTTATGATGTTTAGGAGGTGTTTATGTTGATTATTAAGTTGAACCAAACACCCCTTTATGTGATCTATGATGTTAAACAAGTTCTTTGAAATTTTGACAATGATTAGTCATGTTTGAAAAATCATATAAAATTGATAAGCTCGGATTGAATCATGGTGGTATTTACGGAAAGCCTAAGGTGTCTACTTGGTGTTTGTTATAAAGCTTTTGCTCATTTAGTAGTTAAGTTTGTCTAAAGCGTGATTTGGTACAACAAAGGTGATCTGAAATGTCAAACAAACGAACTTTAAAATTCATACGGATAGGCTGTAGTTCCGTTTGGGCGTTCCATACCTTTTCGAGAAATGGAAAATAGTATACTTTCATGGAAAAATAGCCTCGTGACCTGTTTGATAGTTAAGCGAGTCAAAATGATGCATTGCAGACTCTTTAGAAAATCGACAAATCGTTGTTAAGTGTTTTGATGATTATGACATGATATGATGTTTTTGCAAGTCCCGGGTGATCATATGCAATGATAACTTATATTCTCATCCCATATGGTTATAATTCATGTTATGAAAGTATAGAACCAAGTGACAATACTTGGTTAGCTTAGCTCGAGTTTGCGAGTATAGTAGTGCATGTTTGGCAAGATTTATGTCATGACTAGTTTATGAGTTTATACATTATAATTAGTTTATGTGTGCTTAGTTGCACTTATATTTGCTTTTTCATGTTATATTCATGCCTAGTTGTTATGTGTTAACATTAGACGTTTACATCTATCATAATGTAGGTGTTCAGGCATATTAGAATCATTCATCTTGCGTTACTCGACCGGTGAGTAGCGGTTTTCGAGGTTAACATGTTTAGTAGATTAAGCGTGTTTAGTATATATATATGCCTTGCTTTATCTCAAGTACTATGCAAGTTATTTATCATGTTGACCCCGTGTGGTCATATTAGTATCATGTTGACCCGTGAGGTCATATTAGTAACATGTCGACCCGTGTGGTCATATTAGTATCATGTTGACCCGTGAAGTCATATTAGTAACATGTCGACCCGTGTGGTCATATTAGTATCATGTTGACCCGTGTAGTCATATTTGTGCGAAGTTGACCCGTTGGGTCATATTAAGTATTATGTTGACATGTTTGGTCATATTAAGTATCATTTTGACATGTTTGGTCATATTAAGTATCATGTTGACCCGTGAGGTCATATTAGTATCATGTTGACCCGTGTGGTCATATTAGTATCAGGTTGACCCGTTGGGTCATATTAAGTATCATGTTGACATGTTTAGTCATATTAAGTATCATGTTGACCTCTTTGGTCATATAAAGTAACAAGTTGACCCGTTGGGTCATATTAAGTATCATGTTGACATGTTTGGTCATATTAAGTATCAAATTGACCCGTTGGTCATATTAAGCATTAAGTTGACCCAAGTTAACCCGTTTGGTCATATTAAGTATCAAGTTGACCAGTTTGGTCATATTAAGCATCAAGTTGACCCGTTTGGTCGTATTAAGCATCAAGTTGACCCGTTTGGTCATATTAATTATCATGTTGACCTGTTTGGCCATATTTAGTATTAAGTAGACCCGATTGGTCTTACTCAATAGTACCTTGTGACCCAACCTCAGTATTATTTATAGCGAAAACTTAGCTATATGTCATAGCGGTCTCAGCATTTTGTTTATAGTAGTTCAGCTTTATATTATAGTTCAGCTATAGTATCAAGTTATAGCTCATTTTTTATTTATGTTATAGTACAATTTTAGTAATTAATTCAATTTTAGTATCATGTCTTGGTTTAACCTTGTAACCATATTAATGCTCAGTTTTATATTGACAATCTCGGTTCGATTGACTTATTATCATGTTATAGTCAGCGTAAGTATTTAACAACCTTAAATTATATATGAATGTTATATGCGTTTAGTAATGTGTGCAAAATGCTTTTGCACTACGGCATCGATCGTTTATATAAATGCATGTCAAATTATATTAGGTATATGCTTATACGGGTTTTAAAGCGCCAGTGCTTTATGCACTAAATTAGTCGAATGGTACTTTATGCATTACTCGATGTATTTAGTACTATCATTATATAGTCGGTTATGTGATCACGCATGTGTTCGAGACAAAGTTGAAACTTATACCTCCTTGGTGGAGAATCGAGCCTTAGAATAGTGAATGTTCTAAAATGAACTCGAACATCCTATATGGATTATTAACATGCTTATCTCGGACATCCTATGGATGATTAACAAGCTTATATGGCTCGTTAGTTATGTATTGATCGGTATAGTACTATAAGTACTTAGTCGAGTATGTGTATCTGCTCGGCCGATATAGTACTATAAGTACTCGGTATGTTTTATACTTTTCGGTCGGTATGTGCTTATGCGCTCGGTCGATATGTGCTTCGCGCTCACTATGTGCTTATGTACTCGGTCGGTTATGCACTAAGTATGTGCTAGTTATCGATCGACTATCGCTCGGTATGCTTATGTACTCGATCGGTAACATGGTGTATCATGTAATTAATCGATCGGTGTCGTGCTTATGCGGTTAGTTAATATTATGATTCATGTAGTTAGAATAGTACTATATATACTTATTGACATGCTTATGTTGATTTATGATTTATCTGATTACATTATCTTACTAAGTCTTATAGACTTCAGTTCTCGATTTATATTTTTGTAGGTATGCAAGATGAGACCATGTACATGCTAAATGGGGCGTAATGGGTTAAAATGGTGTAGCTCGCGGGTTGATGTGACTTCTCATTTCCATCATTTGTTATTAGTTTGGAATGCCCTAAATCAAGAACCGACTTCTTTACCAAGTTTAAAGAGTCAGGTTATGTATTTTGTAAAGTTTCGTATTTTAGCAGGACGTTTGGAATAAGCTTGGTATGATGTAGAAAATACGCTTCCGCTAGTTTATCAATGTATCGATTCTGATTTTAAATAAATAATATATATATATATATATATATACATATATATGGGAGTACATCGACACGTCACTAATCTTGACTAGACACTTTAATGTTGACATGGCGCATCATTTGATGAGGTGGAAATAGTGACTAGGCACAACATCCGGCTACATTTTAGTAAAACAAATTGTAGCTTACATGATTCGAACTTGGGTCTTCACGTCAAGAAACAAATGCCCAACCATTGGAGCAATGCACTAATTGTGATTTAAGTTGCATTCCCAAATTAATATCCAACAAATTGTTTTACCATTTTCTTTATTATTCAACATCCATGCGGTGACCAAATGAAATTAATTCACATCTGTAATTTTCTCATCATTTCCCCATAACTGACACTCCTTATTTAATGTCTCAGTCTTTTCCACAATTATCTTCATTATGTAGGGCATCATATTTCGAATTTCAAATAAAAACGCTTCATCTAAACTTCAATTTCAAACCCATTCACCAATCAAATAATTTTCTATTCAATTTCTCACTCTTAAATTCTTTCACCGGTTTATATGGAATCCAATACCTACACAAAGATCGACTATATCATCCACTCAAAAATTCTCCAAGCTTTAGAGTCATTTTTAGGTAATCTTTTATCTTATTTATTACGATTGAATCGAATTAGGTTAGTTGTTCAATACTAATGTATGTGATTTAAGGATTATTTTGTCTTTCATGGATGGTGCAACAACAGTGGTGGAAAATGGGGCGAGGTAGCAAAAACTAAGTCTTGACGGGGTCCTTGAGAAAGAGAAGAGATAAGAGGGTCTCTCAATGGGCTTTGTTGTAGCTTAAGTTCGATTGGGCGTATAATGGAAAAGTTGCAAGTGTAACTCCGTAATAACAACATATTCCAAAATCTAAGCTGTTTTAGGATTTGGCCCATGTTAAGTTTGAATCTTTTTAGTGCTTGCAGTTTCTTATTGTTGATTACTTCTAGGAATATAGTTATTAGGTTTCTATTTGCATGCTTACAAAATATGCCATATGCTGTATATTCATACAAACATCGCATCTGTATTATCTGGACTCATATAGGTAGAGTTTCTTGTGATGAAAATTTTGGTAATGGCGTGGCGATAACGATTGCAAGGCGTCCAATGGTTTTGAGTAGCTTTTCTATAAGATACATTATCGCATACATTGACTACAAACCAAATGCATTGATCGAATTAGTATCATTGCAAAATGGCGCTCGATATTGCTAATCTTCGATAACAAGGTAATCATTTGAAATCGAAACCTTTCATAACTTCATTTGCATAGCTTTGTATTGTAAGTACTCTTGTTGATAACAAACAAGAATGAGAATCGGAAAACTAAATAATAGGCTAAAGAAGGATACAAATCGTGGACCAGGGTGAAAATGCGCTAAAACCAATCTGGCCCATTAGAAATAGATAAAGATTGAGGTCAATTTAATTGTCAATAGTAAACTATGTTGTGGCATAAATAATACATAGTTGTCACGAATTATATACCATTAGTTTAATTTATATATCATAGATCATACTTTGTCTGTACTCCGTTACTAAAATAACATGGGTTAAGACCATATGTAGACGGACATAATCATACTAACATGAAACAAAATGTATGTTGTTCATCAATTTATAATTTCTGTAGTAGCATTAAAGGTATTAATATTGACCATAATGGGTCGATCAAAGCTATTCAATATTGACCATAATTGTTTTGGGTCGATTAGCATGGATAAGCTCCTTTACCCCTACAAAATTTACCAATCGACTTCTTTGAATGTAACCTCTAAGTATAGTTTATGATTAAACATATCATCTTTTTGGTGATCGAGCGATAACATGAGGCGTTGTTAACATAACAACACTTGATGTACTGAATCAAGTCAAGGTATTTTCTTAGCATGGCACTTGGGCATCGATAGCTAGTTGGTGTCCATATCGTTCTTTTAGTGGCGAGCTTGAATATAATATATTTACTTTTTTTTTTGGAACTAGGCTACTTAATGTAAATGTTATGGGCCCAATATCTCTTACAGTTGCTTCTCCCACATGTCGAAGAGGTAGAGATGCTTTGTTGTGGTATATTGAGAAAATCATGTGTACTTATTGTTAAGTTTCTTATTTTATGGAACTATTTGTTAAACCTTCATCTTTGTGGAACTCTTTCTATATATGTATCCATTTAGCAATTTAACTTCTTTTGTATATATTTTGGGTTAGTTTAATCATCTGTCATTCTTATGCAAGTTTAACTTGTGCCTTCTTGCTTTTTACATTCAGTACAAGCTCGATATTACGGGATATTTCTTTGTTGAATTAATAATACCAGTTTTGTTGATTTGTTTGCTTTTAGCTATTTAATTGTAACATTTTATCATTATGTTTCACATACGATGACTCGTGACCATCAACACAACACGCTATGTCGGTTTCCTATTCATCTTTTAGATATCAATATGCTTGGTCGGTGCTCACGGTGAAAGTCGATGGATGTCATCGTTAAAATGGTGAGACCAGCATAACTGGGGTTATACCACTCGAACTTATCTCAGCGGAATATTAGTCTTAATCATGTTAGTGAATACAATGCTTCCACGATAATAATTGGCCTCTGTTGAGCCGCGACAACATATAGTTCACGCTCATGCGTAATCGGACTTAAATTGATTTTAACAATTGATGCGGAATTATAGATATCTAAATTAGGTCTAACAATTGATGCGGGCGTAGATATCTGATTATGTTGGAGCATATCGTAGCTAAGGTAATAGGGGCGTTTTGGAGAGCATGTTTGAAGCATCAAATTCAAAACCTCCGAATGGTTCATTATCAATATGGACCTGATATGCGTCCATCCCTGCAATTCTACCACTATTTTTGGTTCTTATCTATGTGTGGCTAAAATTGCTTTTATTATTTTATCCTCAAAGTTTACATTGTTCGTCTCCTTAACAAATAACTTTATGAAACTAATAGCCCATCGGGATAAACCGTACTAATATATATATATATATATATATATATATATATATATATATATATATATATATATATATATATATATATATATATATATATATATATATATATATATATATATATATATATATATATATATATAGGCGTTCAAGTTAGTATCGAGGCGATGGTTTGAGATTTAGTATCCCCATTAGTAGGGATGTGAGCTTGAACTTTGCTTCGGTAATTGCTTGAAGTTAAATTGCATCGCGTTTATCGTTTATCGGCTATTCGATCATGTTATTTAGTACAAAGTTCATGTTTATTAGATAATGATGCTGGCGTTTAGCGATGCATACCCATTTATGTGATTAGCGGCATATATAAGATTATATGAATTCTGAGATATAGTAGTGTAGTGCATAATGCATTTTTGATATCGAGATAAAGTTGCATATAAATGAATCGAGATCTCCGCGATATAGTAAGCATATAAATTTGTATGCATTATCGATATAGCACTATATAGTTAGCATTTACATCAAATTATGTGCGATGGATGATATGTTTTGCTTGATGGCTTAGGGTAGATTGTGATAGCGATGGGTTCATGATTATGTGGTGTGATTATTATGGCGCTTTTGATAAATGTGATAATATTCATATGATATGGCATGAACCTATCGAGATCATGAGATACCTCGGGGAGCTTGCTAAACCGTTATGTGTTAAATGCATCATGAATATTTCATTAGGTCATGTATAGTAGCATTTTGAACCACGGTCATTATAAAGGGGATAATTTATATACACCAACATGTTCAGAATAGATTCAACACTCAAAAAAATATTATGATTTAGAAATGCTCTGAATATGATGAATATATATGAAAATGGGTTTGACATTTGAGTTTGGCTGATTAAAAGAAAAAGGGTAAAAATTAAAATGAAAGCGTGTCGAGCGGATGCGGATCATTCAATAATAAATATTTCTTATCGAGTTGTGAAAGCAATTTAGGATGTGACAATTTAGCGAAAATTATGCGGATTCGGTAAATAAATCCTTTCTTTTAGCATGACATGAAATTTTGAGATATTTTAGAAAATAGTCGAGATGAATATCAAGAATACGAGATGATTATGGATCTATCGAGTTATTTTCATAGGATAATCAAAGAAAATCTCGGCATTCATATGATCGGTGAAAGGTTTCAACATGGATGTGGTACCTATAAACACATTGACAAATTTGAAACATATATGAAATGAATTCTAGTTTTATCCTTATTAGTGGATTATTAGTTTTAATGTTGATTCGGACATGACACATACCCAGAATGAGGGAGTGCCACAAATGATCCTAAGTAATTTATGGGACAATTTAGTTACAACAAGCAGATGGTTCGTGAGGACGAAACGAGGTCAATGAGGAGAGGTTAACATCGATTTTTTATAGAAAATAATAGCGGTTATCTAAATTCCTATTGGTTACATCTAGTATTTTAGTAGAATAAATATAGAAGCCACTTGGCGGTATTAATAGTATAGTTAGCGGAGACTTGATATATAAATAATATATGACCAGTTTGCAGACATCCTAATTACAAGGGACTAATTATGTCAAGTGCTTAAGTTAGTGGAATTACCAAAATGTATGGGCCTTATCGCTTATATTACTTACAGAAGTCGGTTTAAGGAGATAAAACTCTCCACTATTACGCGACAAAAACAAAAAACAAAGATCGGGAGGTTATTCTCCTCCATATCATTCGACATAATCAAGAAAAGAAAGAGGAATTGTTGGATCATGCACTTTTCAATCAAGATTCATTAGAGTTATTAAGAAACAGCGAGCTTATCGAATTAAAGGGTCGTCAAGGTTTTATGTGTTCTTCCCAATTAAAGGTAGTAGTGAATCATGTTAATTTATGATTATGAGTTATGAGGTTATGTTTAATAAGTTGTATTACATGATTTATATGATGAATTCATGGTTTATGATTCAAAGGTTATGCAAATGATTATTAGTGTTTATGATGGGATTATATTAATGATTAATTTATGATGTTTAGGAGGTGTTTATGTTGATTATTGAGTTGACCAACACCACCTTTATGATCTATGATGTTAAACAAGTTCTTTGAAATCTTGACAATGATTAGTCATGTTTGAAAATTAATATAAAATTTATAGAAGCTCGGATTGAATCACAATTTGGACTTTCTGGCAAGCCTAAGGTGTCTACCGAGTGTTATTTATAAAGCTTTTGCTCATTTAGTAGTTAAGTTTGTCTAAGCGTGATTTAGTACTGACAGGGCTGATCACGAAATGTCTGACAAACCGAACTTTAAAATTCATACCGGATAGACCGTAACCGTTTGGGCGTTCCATACCTTTCGGAAGGGAAGATAGTATACTTTCATGGAAAAATAGCCTCATGACCTGTTTGATAGTTAAGTGAGTCAAATGATGCATTTTAGACTCTTGCAAAAAATCGAATAATCGTTGTTAAGTGTTTGATGATTATGACATGATATGATGTTTTGCAAGTCCGGGTGATTATATGTTATGATAACTTATATTCAGCCCATATGGTTATAATTCATGTTATTAAAGTATAGAACCAAGCGACAATACTTGAGTTAGCTTAGCTCAGTTCATGACATAGTAGTGCATGTTTGGCAAGATTTATGCCTGACTAGTTTATAAGTTTATACATTATAGTTAGTTTATGTGTGCTTGGTTGCACTTATATTTGCTTTTCATGTTATATTCATGCCTGGTTGTTATGTGTTAACATTATCGTGTCGTCTATCATGATATAGGTGTTCGAGGCATATTGAGTTCATTCATCTTTGCATTATACGACCAGTGATTGATAGTTTTCGATTAACATGTTTAGTAGATTAAGCGTGTTTAGTATATATATGCCTTGCTTTATCTCAAGTACTATACAAGTTATGTATCATGTTGACCGGTGGTCATATTAGTATCATGTTGACCGGTGAGGTCATATTAGTAACTGTCGAGGCGTGTGGTCATATTAGTATCAATGTTGATTGGTGAGGTCATATTAATAACTATTAAACCCATGTGGTCATATTAGTATCATGTTGACCCGTGTGGTGATATTAGTCTTGATTGACTTGGTTAGGTCATAATAAAATATTATGTTGACATGTTTGGTTATATTAAGTATCATGTTGACATGCTTGGTCATATTAAGTATCATGTTGACAGTGAGTCATATTAGTATCGAGGTTGACCCGTGTGGTCATATTAGTATCAAGTTGTTACGTTTGGGTCATATAAAATATCATGTTGACATGTTTGGTCATATTAAGTATCATGTTGACCTCTTTGGTCATATAAAGTATCAAGTTGACCCATTGGGTCATATTAAGTATCATGTTGACATGTTTGGTCATATTAAGTATCAAGTTGACCCGTTGGTCATATTGAGCATTAAGTTGACCTAAGTTAACCGTTGGTCATATTAAGTATCAAGTTGACCGGTTTGGTCATATTAGCATCAAGTTGACTTTCGTTTGGTGCGTATTAAGCATCAGTTGACCAGTTTGGTCATATTAATTATCATGTTGACTGTTTGGCCATATTTAGTATTAAGTGAACCCGATTGGTCTTACTCACATGATACCTTGTGACCCAACGCCTATGATGTTATTTATATGGGGTAGCTATATCATATGCGGTCTCGACATTTGTTTATAGTAGTTCGACTTTATATTATAGTTCGACTATAGTATCAAGTTATAGCTCATTTTTATTTATGTTATAGTACAATTTAGTAATTAATTCAATTTTAGTATCATGTCTTGGTTTAACCTTGTAACCATATTATTGCTCGATTTTATATTCGACAATCTAGGTTCCAACTTGACTTAGTATCATGTTATATAGTCGGTAAGTATTTAAGCTTAACCTTAAATATATATGAATGTTATATGGTTTAGTAATATGTGTAAAAATGCTTTATGCACTACATCATGCGGTGCGTTTATATATATGCATGTCAAATTCTATTAGGTATATGCTTATGCAGTTTTTAAGGCGCGCCAAGTGCTTTATGCACTAAATTAGTCAGAATGGTACTTTATGCATTACTCAATGTATTTAGTACTATCAGTATATAGTCAGTTATGTGATCACACATGTGTTCCAGACAAAGTTGGAACTTAGACCTCCTTAGTGGAGAATCGAGCCTTAGAATAGTGAATGTTCCAAAATCGGAACTCAGACATCCTATATGGATGATTAACATGCTTATATGGCTCGTCAGTTATGTATTCAGTCAGTATAGTACTATAAGTACTTAGTCAGTATGTGCTTATGCACTCAGCCAGTATAGTACTATAAGTACTCAGTATGTGCTTATGCACTCAGTCAGTATGTGCTTTACGCACTCACTATGTGCTTATGTACTCAGTCAGTTATGCACTAAGTATGTGCTTAGTTATGCAGTCAGCTATGCACTCAGTATGCTTATGTACTCGATCAGTAACATGGTGTATCATGTATTTAATCAGTCAGTGTCGTGCTTATGCAGTTAGTTAATATTATGATTCATGTAGTCAGAATAGTACTATATATACTTATTCAGCAGCATGCTTATGTTCAGTTTATGATTTAATACAGTTCCGTTATCTCACTAAGTCTTATAGACTTACCGTTCTCAGTTTATATTTTTGTAGGTATGCAAGATGAGACCATGTACATGCTAAATGGGGCGTAATGGGTTAAAATGGTGTAGCTCGCGGGTTAGGTAACGAGCTTCTCATTTCCATCATTTGTTATCAGTTTGGAATGCCCCTAAATCAAGAACCAGCTTCTTTACCAAGTTTAAAGAGTCACCGTTATGTATTTTTGTAAAGTTTAGTATTTTAATGGGACTTTTGGAATAAGCATGTATGATGTAGAAAATACGCTTCCGCTAGTTTTATCAATGTATACAGTTTACAGATTTTTAAACAAATAAAATATATATATATATATATATAATATATAATATATAATATATTATATATATATATATATATATATATATATATATATTGTATATATATATATATGTAATATATATATATGTATATATATATATATATGTATATATATAAATATATGTATAATATATATATATGTATATACATATATATATATATATATATATATATATATGTAATACATATATATATATATATATATACATATATATATACATATAATATATATTATATATACATATATATATATATATACATATATATATATATATACATATATTTATTATATACATATATATATATAACATATATATATATATACATATATATATATATATATATATAACATATATATATATAATATATATTATATATATATATATATATATATACATATAATATATATTATATAATATAATATATAATATATATGGGCGTTTCATTATCTTTCAGTATTAGAAGGATACACTGATGCAAGTTGGATCAGTAACACTGAAGACAATTCATCTACCAATGGCTGGGTATTCCTACTTGGTGGAGGTGCAATTTCTTGGGCATCCAAGAAACAAACTTGCATCACCAGTTCAACAATGGAATATGAATTTGTGGCTTTAGCAGCTGCTGGTAAAGAGGCTGAATGGTTGAGAAACTTGATTCTTGAGATTTCATTGTGGCCTAAACCTATAGCACCTATTTATATCTGTTGTGATAGAGCAGCTACATTGGCAAAGGCTTATAGCCAGATGTACAATGGGAAGTCTAGACACTTAGGTGTCAGGCATAGCATGATTCGTGAGCTTATCATGAATGGGGTGATTTCTATAGAGTTTGTAAGATCTCAACACAATTTAGCTGATCACTTGACGAAGGGATTAGCTAGAGACTTGGTTATAAAGTCTGCTAAAGGGATGTGTTTAAGTCCAACTTAGTCACTGAATGCTAAGACACCCAACTCCCTCCTAAGGAAACTTGGGAGCTGAGTTCAATGTGGAAAGCTGAACATTCAGTGGACTGGAGCACATGTTTTATATTACATCCCAAGGTTGTGCTCAGAACCTGCTGGAAAGGAGGATGAAGTCTTTACTTCTTAATGGTTAATTTTCTTTGAAAAAGTGCTTGGCAGGAGCATGAATAAAGAGGAACCACCTATGTGAATGTTGAAGTTTTGCCGCTTCAGGGAGCTTTTGGACTTTTGGCTCTTGCAACATTTATGAATTTGGATATGGACACATGGCTTGTAAAGTGTCAGGAGCGTTTAAGTGTTTGAAAACTTGTGTTTGAAAACATGGCTTGTAAAGAGGAACCACCCTGATTCTTGAATATTTGAACGTGTAATGTACTAAGATGGAAATTCAATCCTCAGGATATTTTCGTTTATGCACATGTTTTGTTTGATGTTTGATTTTCATGCAAAGGAAGTGAACTAAATTTGGGGAGGATTGTTGGAAAATTTAGTGCACTTGTGGGATTAGTTCACACCTGGTTTTGGGTTAGGAGGTACGGAGTGTACACCCATGAGGTCCCTGAACACCCTGACTCAATAGTGGTTAGTACTGCTAGTGTCGGTTACTCGTTTCCTTGTACCCTAAACAAACAGGCCATGCATATAAGTCACTCATACAAGCTCATTTGATAAGTTTTACAAACTAAAAGCAATGCACTCTCGCAAACAGTTTCCAAAACCCTCGTACAAGCTTAACGGGCCTTAAGGCCCATTTAAATTAAATAAGCAGTTGAGAATAAGATATATATATATATATATATATATATATATATATATATATATATATATAATATATATATATATATATATATATATATATATATTATATATATATATATAATATATATATATATATATATAATATATATTATATATATATATATAAGCTATTGTGTAAATTGAAATTAGTCTATATTAAGCCCATAAACAAGCTGATGTGCTATTTCATCCTGCTTTTAATATTTATAAAACTTAGATAACTTAGGATAGACACATACTAACGGGCAGAGAACCCGATCAGATGTAGTAAAGCCTTAGGTAAATCCGAGTATCGTCCCAAGAGAGCTGTGACCTTGAAAGAACTAAGATGATTAGAAATGATATTGATAATATATTGGTATGACAAAGTTGTTATAATTCATCGATATGCTATTATTCTACTTACACAGACACCAGAAATTTATGATAAAGAGTTAGATAAACGAAGCTTAACGAAGAATACAAATATGCATTGATTCTCAATATGAAGGTTCAATATAGTGGTTAATTATCGCCAGACTCCTTTGGTCAATTCGTCATAGCCTATGGTTCTTAGATTCCTCACCAAGATGAACATGTCACCGGGGATCATTCGGCAACCTAATAGCAGTCATTAAGCACCAAATCTACTAGATCTAGACGGTGGGAACTCGGCCGTTAGGAACTTAGATTCTCCCTAACCTCTTAAATACCTCCACTTGATAAGTGATCATTTGGTCAGTTCGCACACGAAGAGTGGTTGTACTATGGCCAATTCCTCTCATACTTCGCAATCTATCAGACTGGGGTCAGTTGGTCATATATCCCAGTCCTTTAGATACTACCAAGCTTATAATACTACCAAGGCTAGCGATCTATAAACCTCAGTTCATTGGACTTATGAAAATGTCATTGGGTCGTGTTTTTGTTTAAAGCCCAATAACTCTAAAATAAGCTCTTAAGTCCAAATAAGCTAATATTAAAGCTTGAATAAGCTATTATTTTCATCGAAAATAAATGATAAACTTTGCTAAAAGTGAGTTTTGGACTAAAAATGCAAACTATGCCAAACTTAAGGGTTAAAAGTGTAACATTCAAAAAATAAGGATATAAACTGCCACATTTGTAATATGAGGATACAAACTGATTATAAAAGTATTTTTGGGTCAAATATGTAAATTTGGAAGAGATTGGACCTGAAATGTAAAGATATTTAACTTTGGACTATTTTTGCAAATTATTATAACCTTAAGGACTAAAAGTGAATTTTTTTTGAAAATGGTGTCAAAACTGCCATAATTGTAATTTAAGCTTAGAAATGGAATATTTAAGAACCAATGGTGATAATATGTCATTTTTGAAAGACATAAACAAAAAATGTATATATACTAAAGTTCAAGGACTAGAAGTGTATTTTTCTATAAACTTGTATGAAAACTGCCATTTTGATAACTTGAAGGTAAAAAGTGAATATTTGGAAATCCATAATGATAAATGGTCATATTTGAATACTTTGAGCCAAAAATGTAATTTTACCAAAGTACAGGGACTAAAAATGTAAATATCCACTGTAAAGGTCTAAAATATAAATTTCTCATAACTTGAAGGTTCAATCAGTAACATTATGATTTTACATTACCATACTATTGATGTATGAGGCCTATCCTAATAAGAACACCAAACAATTATATTAAGCTTATCGTCCACTAACTTTTGAAGAGACCACATTCACTGAATCTAAACACATGAAGATAAGTTAATATTATTCATAATATTGTTTTTGAGCTTATCTCAAACCACCCAAACCACCCAAATCTGAGTTTTCCCTATTATCCAGGTTGTGTGTTTGAGTCGTTCTCAAGTTGCACTTGATATCACTTGCTTACCTATACACCCCCCCCCCCCCCCAACTGAGGTGAGTTCATAGTCCTAATTTTATATATTTTACAAACCCATGGGGAGATAGATGCTACAAGCAGAACACAAGTATTTTTATGTATATTATCCTGAGTGTTATTGCAAAAGACATACTGTTGCCCCTATAAAGCCCCTCATATCATGAATCTTAGTCACTTGCGAGTGAACACGAATATTGTGAATAGATCTATTGAAGGTTGACAGACCATTTGTTGCTATCCGGATAGATAACCTTGTGTTAGCCGGATTGATAGCCAAATGCACATTATTCGATTTATACTAGGAGAATGGCAAGCTCCTACCCCGAGGGCCCCTATATTATATCACACCAGTTAATGTTTGAGTTCATGAGACTTATGACAATATACAACCTGATTTATTTCTGAATTACTCACCTTGTGTTCAAATGATTATTAACATAAACACTATGGATTCACTCAACAATTTTGTTGACTTTTTTTAGCATGTTTATCTCAGGTAACTGAAGCAGCATTCAAGGCACGGAATGGGCAATAGACCGTGGGTTTTGGTGTAAACATAAATTCTATTAGTCATTTCAAACTCATATGTCATTTGTATTTTGCTAGACAATGGAAACTCCTTCGTATTTGAATTGAATAAAATGACTTTCAAAACGTCTCTTTTGAGTCGTTTTCTATGATTATGATTGTAATCCTCTACGTAATACCCCAATTAGTTTTCCGCTGTTAAAATGAAATTTTGGGGTGTTACAATAATCTATAAAAGTATATTAGATGAGTGATAAGTTTAACAGAGTGCGTAAACGCTGTTAAAACCTGAACACGTAGGTTAAAACGCGCAAAACGTACGAAGTTTACGTAAAAACGGAAAAGTAAAATGTAACTTTTCTAATATGATTATTATGAACCTAAAAGGATTATAATGTATAGGCTAGGCTTAGTCTAGTGTCGTTGGTGTTAAATGTCCTTTAAACCTAATATCGTAAGCTTCAAACGCGTAAATCGCGTAAAACGCAGAATCAGAAAATGTAAAATTCCAAAACTCTTGAAAATGTCGTAAGATGAGAAAATCATGTATTTCTCTTGTTTGTAATTGATGAGTGTGCAAATACTCATCATTTTTATCTGTTTAGAATGCCAAAACATCCGAAAACACTCGAAATGCATCAAAATGATAAAAATATCACAAATAAGTGTTTTATGTGTTTCAAATGCAAAATACCAAAATCGTTGAAAACGTATCAAGTTTGCATAATTGGCGCTTTAGTCCCCAAGTTTCAAAAGTTGTCAAAACTAGTCCCTTGTAAATCAAAATAATGAAAAATTTTATTTAAAGTCCCTAGGGATTCATGAGTTGTCAAACTTGGTCCTTGAAGTTTAAAATTATAAAATGACAACTTTGGTCCCTCAACTTTACAAAAGTGTCAAAATCAGTCCCTGGGTGTTAAAAAATGGAAATTAATCAAACTACACCCTTGTACTATTCAAATATGGCATATTTGGTCCTTATATGATAAGTTTTGAGAAAATTACAAGTTTGATCCCTGGAGTTACAAAGTTGGCAGTTTGGTCCTTGGATTTATAAAAATAGAATTTTATGCAATAGTGGTCCTTGTACTATTAAAGATTGGCAAGTTTGGTCCTTTTGATAAGTTTGGAAAACCTACAGGTTCAACCCTCACTTTGCACAAATTACAAACTTGGTCCTTGTGATATTAAAAGCTACAAACCAACCGGACCCTATATTAATACCAAATCCAACCCAATACCCAGCTGGCCCAGTCCAAAGCCCAAACCCACGTTTTAAAAAATATAATACCGCCATCCACTGTACACCTCCCTCACCCAAACCTGCAAACCAGAAACCACCATAGTTTCTTCCACCTTGCCTGGTTTCCACCTTTCCACCTCACCTTACCAGTTGTATACCCACTCCCCTCCACCTCCACATCCTCCAAAATTCCTTAAATGCAAGAAACCTGCTCAAACCACTTTTGGCGCCAAAATGACAAATGGACGAATATGATGAATTCAATGGATCCAATGGTTGGAAATAAGTGGGAAATGATCAGAGGTCGACAAGGAGTCTAAAAAGATCAATATAAGGGAGCTTGGAGCAATGTAGAGAATAATCTAGTGTAATTTTAGTTAATGTATGTCGTTTTAATTAATTTTAAAATTCCAGTGTAATTTCAAGCTTTCAAGCACTTTGTTTAAGTATCTTTAGTGTATGTGAATCTTTTTCAGTGATTAATTTCAAGTTTTAATCTCATAATCAGTTTATGCATTTTCAAGCTTAAATTCTCAAAATGTTTTAATGTTGTTATTAGATGTTGTTTTGGACTGAATAAGCTCATATAAGTTCCTAGAAAGCTTTTCTAAGCTTTTAGAAACCATAAAACTCAGTTTAGAAGTAAAACTCAAAAATTACCAAAAATACAAAATAATTAGTCATAAATCAAAAATCAATGGAGAAATGAAGATCACAGCTGGAGCAGGGTAGATTTTGGATTGCCCTTGGTTTAGTGCTTCTTGGGAAGCTATAGGTTGTGTTCTTGTGCTTTGGTTCTCAGTTTTATGCTTGGACTCAAATTGTAAGCAATTTCTTTAAAAATTGCATTTCTTAGTATAAGTATTTAAAGTGTATTAATTTTGGTTTAATCCTGTCTCATTATAGTTAATATAAGTTAATCACTAGGTTTCTTGCTTTAAAAATCTGTTTTAGTGTTTAAATCTTCAAAACAGTTTGTTAAAGGGTTGTTTGGTTTTACTTTGTAAACTGTGTTAGTGGTTGTTCATGTCATTGTTCTTGTTAGTTGTAGGTCACATTAGGTCATAACAGCTCAGTGAAACAATAAAATCCAGTGCTCCTTTGAAAGAAAGTCAAAATAAGCTTGTGATCACATCTTGTTTGCTAACTGTTGGATTTCTATGTTCTATGATCATGTTTTTATGTTCATAAGTTGTTAATATTGATCAATCTAGTCTTAATTAACCTTAATACAACATAATCAGTAAAAAGGATCAATCCAAAGTTCATCAAAGTCAACTTTTTAGTGTAATTTAAAAAGTCAAATTTCAAGCTTAGTCAGTTTTTGAATAAAATAGATTATTTTCTATAGGGTTTAACTTTGAGTTTCATGTTTTAAGCTTTTAGGTTTATAAACTTTAGTTGCTCATCTTTATCATAATATTTTTTATAATTTCTAGTTTGCTAGTTTAACTGCTTATTTTTTAGTTTCCTTTAAGTCCTTTTCTGAAAAAGTGCCATGTGCACAGTTGAGCTAGCTTACTTCACAAGCTCATAAAAAGCTCATCAGTGAATCTTAGCTTGTGTATTTTGGCTTTTTGGAAAGCCAATCTAGCCATCTCTTTAGTCCAGTGTTTAATTTCAACTTTCTAGCTTATTTGATAGGGCTGCATATAGCTTATTGATTGTCCCATTTCTGTGTACACATAATAACTCAGTGTTTACATGCTTTTTCACAAGCTTGTCATAAGCTTATTAGTGAGCCATAGTGTGTGAGCTTGGACTTTTTGGAAAGCCCACCAGCCTATCTTGCTACCTCAGTGCTTATTTTGAGCTTTGGAGCTTTTTCCCCTAGCTTAATCTTGCCTACAAAAACTGTGTAGGACTGTTTGGTTTATAGGTTTATTATAAGTGCTTATTTGTTTATTATAGCTTATCAGTGTGTATCTTTGTGCCTTTTAGCTTAATATAAGTAGCTTTAGCTTGTTTGTAGCTTATTTCACCTTTGGTTCCAGTTTGTAAGCTTGATTGAGCTTAAAAAATCAAAACAAGCCATAAGCTAAACTATTAAGCTTTTAAGCTTGTAAACTGCTTATTTTCAAGTTTTAAAATTTTTGTTTTTATTAAAGTTGCTTATTATCAGTAGTATGTTTTGAAAAAGAAAAATCACAAAAACATCATTTTAAAAATAGTGATAGCGTTTATTTAATAGAAATTAGCTTTTTAATTTTCTTTTTCAGCTTATTATTAAGCACTTTCTGTTTTTATAATTTTCTTAGCTTTCTGTCATCATAAGATATTTATAGAAAAAAATTCAGAATTTTCTTAGCTTGTTTAGTATTTATTAGAATTTAAAATAGTTAAAAGTATTAAATAAATAAAAAACATAAAAAATATCTTTTCAGTTTGAAAATTAGTTTTCTAATATTTTAGATTTTTCTAAGTTAAAATTTCATTTTTCCAGGTTAATTTTATATTTTCTTGTATTTAAATGTATTATAAATAGTAATTAATTAATAATAAATAGATACAAAGTGTAAAAAATTTTATTTTTAATTTTAAAATAAGTTTTATAATATTTTAGATTTTTCTAAATCAATTTTTTAATTTTCTAGCTTTATTTCATATTTTCTTATATTTTAGAGTATTATTAAATAGTTAAAAATAGTTTTTAATTAATAATAATTAAATAAATAGTAATAAAAATAATTTTAATTTTCCAATAATTTTCTTTTATTATTAGGATTGTAAAAATATCATTTTCATATCCGTAGGTGTTTTATTTCTTAAAATTCACGTTTTATTTTGTACGTTTACGTAGAATTTAATAAACGTACGTATTTACGTTGTTTAATCGATTGTTGTGCTTTACAATTCGTATCCAAATACAATTCCAATCAATCGAGAGTGTAATTATTCATAAAAATCCTTACGGATCATTATCCTTAGTGATCATTCGACATCTCGAACGTTTTAAGCACCATTAATCCTCCGTGGGACTTAACGACCGGGAATCCACTATATTCCAAGGGAAATTGCATTGGTTTTAGACTGTTTGAACTTTATTACGGTTGACCATTCACAAGTGGTTGACTTGTGTAATAAACTTGACAGTTTGGAGCGAATCAGTAATGTTGCATGGACATATCGAGATGTTTGAACGACGTTTAAACCTAAACGTAAATCTCATACACGGTTTTGTGAAATCGATTCTGAATGGATTCAACGTACGTCGTCAGGACGACTTGACGAGTATTAACTCTCTTTTCATGATAAATGAAAAAAAAAATCATTGATGAATAGTAAAAAGTGAATAGTAAAATTTTGAGAATTGATAGAAATCCTGAAAATGCGAATTGCTACATAACTGCTTATCCTGAATCACTTGGAACAGAGTCACATCAACATCAAGCTCCTCAAACCTGTTATTGCCATCAACAAGTGCTCTTCCTACTTTCTGTAAGTGCTTATCCTGAGTCACTCGGAACAGATTAACCTCAAAATATCACGCACGATCATTGTTATCAATAGGTTGGTTGGCAAAGGACATGTCAAGGGTAGAAAAAACAGGCTCAATTTTTGGCAACTGGCTAGATTTCCTAAATATTATTGACGTCCATAAGCAGTTGTGTTAGTTGCATAAAAGGCTCTAGTACAGGCTCATTATCAAGGTCATCTAAAACCAATCGTCTACAACACGATTGGATAGCAGCACTAACTACTTTTCTAATTTGTTCATCCATCAACCAAAATACATTGTTAATAGAGTGTGGGGACATTTCAGACAACCTTAACCTTGTCTTACCTATTTCAACATAAACATCTATCAACTTATAGTGTTTGACAATGTCTTTCAACAACTCAAGATTTACACCTTTATGAAAACTAAATAAGCCATCATCCAATGTATTATCAGGCTTAACAAAGTAGTAGTAATTGGTTTGTCCTTCAGTATAACCGATTTCGGTTATGAGAGCATCTATTTCATCAACATATACCTCATTCATTTCAGCATAATCAACTTGGCATTCCTCCTTGTAGCAACCCGTAATTTTTCATAAGATAAAATGACTATTTTACCCTTTGACTTTTTAAAGTTGACTTTTGACTTTGACTTTTGCCTATTTGACTTTTTCCGTAACGTAAAAGCAAATACGATAACCGGTAGTAACTGGTAATTTTCCTTGTGACCAACACAAGACTACAATAATCATAATTTATATAAACTATTACTACTTTATGATTTTTAAGTATATATTTTACTTTTTACGTAAGACGCGTACTCAAACCTACGTTATTAGGTTTTAACAACATAGATGTACCCTATGAGACTTATCACACATTTAGTACACCTAGTTAGAGTATATTGATAAGTTTTAACATTTTTATAAGTATTACATTTTTACGTTACCTAGTTTTAAGTTTCGTGACTTAAGGGCTTAACATTAGTAATTACCGGGACCAAACTACACCTCATAAACCAAAATCTAGTGCAAAGTACACACACTACCACCTCTCTTATTGAGGTGGCATGCAATGGCACAAACAAAAGGCCATGTGGCTTTCAATAAGAGCCTTAGCCTTACACACCCAACCTCTTGTCCCCCACTTAAACAATATCACTTCATCTTTTATTCTCATACATGCAAATCACACACAAAACCTCTCTTGTCCTCCCTCCTTGCTGTCTACCCTCACCACCAAATCACCATCCATAACTTTGATTCATACAATAAGTTACATTAGAAAGATGAAGACCTAGGTGAGCTCTAGATAGTCCAAGTGTTGTTTTGGTGATTCCATGGTTAGTTTAGGAGATAATCAAGAGTTCAAGGGCTGAGGTTAAGAGTATTCTTGGATGATTAACAAGGGTTAGAATCAAGTGGGTTGAAGATTCAAGACAAGGATTAAAGACTAGAAGGGTTAAGGGTTGAATTGTTCTTGTTGTACTAGTAACTTGTCATCCTAATCCTTGTAAGATTTGAGTTTATTTTCTTGTCGTTCAATATGATTGTAATAAGCTCTATAATTATTTGATGTAATTTGATATAATTAGTATATGTAATATGGCTTAATTGATGTTGTACATGAGGCTGTGACCATAAAAACAAGCTAAAACAAGTCCTAGGTAAGTTCTATGAACATGAATTCTGAAACAGTCCCAAAGATTGATTAAACTGATCTTCTCAGTAAACCTTGAGGTTAACTCAGTAAGATAGGCTTTTAGAACTATGTCTTATGGTCGTTTCTCCGGGTGGCGCACCTCATAACTCTTCCCGATGAGTAAATGAGAGCCAAAATGGCAAAACATGTCAAAATATGCACACCAGATTTCATTTGGGAAAGCCCATGGTTCTGTTCATTTCTGGAAGTCGACTCAGTTTTATGAAATGTATCTAAGACATAAAATTGAAGTTTGGCAAAATCCACGTGTCAAAACAAGTTGTAAAACTCAACGTATAGTCGTTTTGGCAGGACTGAATGCGCAGCCAAACTTTCTGCAATGAAATATAAGTAAATACTTGTAATTAGACCATTGCTATAGGTAAACTTTGGACCTTAGACTTGATTAAGCTTAAGAAGCTGTTAGAGAATATAAAAATATAAACTTGAGCTTTTGAATCACTTAAAAATGACTTATGGTTAAAAAGTTATGCCTAGTTAAGTTTTACTAGATGAAAATATAGTGTTGGAACAAAAGCTTGCTGATACGATTTTAAATCACAATTTTGACCATTTTTTGTTCCGAATCAGCAAAAGTGTAAAATACGAAAGTTTCTCAGAATTAGTTTTTCTACAAAAACTCGGGAGCACATAAGAAGAAAGTGAACGAAAAATCCTAAAAACAACAAAAACTAAACTGACCTGTTGTTGACTAGAAAACAACCTTAGTAAGAAACCTTAAGTGATATATTGATTCTTTGAGGCAAAAAAAAAGCCAAGGTTAAGCCAAGGCTGATGTCTCAAGGTATTTTAACTTAAATATAGCCATTAGGTTTGACCTTAACTTTTGTTTCAAGTTGCTTAACCGTAACCTAGCCCATGCAGCTGGTTTGGGTTTGTTAACGAAACTTGTTTCAAAAACTTATTCATTAGATTGAACTTTACTAGACTTTGAAAAACTAAATAAATGACCATCGACATATAAACTATCTAAATACCATTTTACAAGTCTTAACTCTTGATTAAACCTATGAACTTATATTAACTTAAAACTATTTTTGAAACCTTTGTATTTCACGACATTATAATATGACACGCCGTAATTATTTTCATCACAACACTCATTGAGTGAATAACATTTATACATAATAAATGTTATGCTAAACTACTTCACGACCTCTTGATTTTGATAGCCAAACAACATTTAAGGAATACTTTAACTTAAGAAATCATGTACAACATCATAAGCCAACAAACTACATATACTTGTACACTTATATCGTACAATATAGTAAAACACGAATACTATGCTTTCTTAGGTAATCATTAAAGATCGTGATCTTGTCATACTCTACCGTTGATAAACATTATATCGTTACACTCCGCTGCTGATCACTACTGTGAGTTCATAGCCCCACTTTTTATTACTTAATTGTTTTACAAACCCTTGGGGGAAATTCATGCTTTATTTTAAATCGAACACATTGCTTTGAAATTATACTTGAATGTATTATTTGCACTAAGTACTACTATTGCCAAAGTCCCTATTATCATGAACCATTAATCACTCATGAGTGAACGCGAATAATGTGGATAGATCTATCGAATGACAAATCCCGTTTGTGTTGACCGGTAGGCAAACAAACGCACTCTATTTGAAGATCCATAGGTTTAATGGAAAATTACCTATTAGGGCAATGGTTACTATTATATGACAAGTGTTAACGTTTCGGTATCATGAGCTTAGTGCAATAATATCTGCTTTTGTTTTCTAAAACTATGAATGTGAGACTAATTACCTCACGTTCTGAATATTGTGTTCAATCGATTTCCTAAACTCTATGAATTTCACTCAACCTTTGTGTTGTGAGTTTAAGCATATATTTCGTGTTCACAAATTCACGAGGCTGGCAAGGATGGAAAGGAAGGCACGAGTACTCAAGATGGCTATAAATTTTATTATCATTCGAAAACCAATTTAACTTATTTATGTAAACCGTGAAACTACTAGGACCTCATTTTTGTAAACTCTGATATTTATATAAATCGAATGATAAATCTTTTAAAAACGACTCCATTAGAGTTCGTTTTCTATTTTTATGACTGTTGTGCCATGAAGTAACACCCAGTTTGAATTCCGTTGCGTATCACGAAACTGGGGGTGTTACACTCCTCCTTCGTATATTCTCCTTGGCCAGTTTTTGAATATACCATTGTGATGAAACCTCATGCCAAACGAACACGATCGACCAGCTGTTGAAATACATAACAAAACACTATTACGATTATCTTACCTAAAATGAAAATACCTTAAACAACCGTACAAACATATCAGAATAAACGATTATCACCAAAAAAAACACTTTACCATATATCCATTGCAGAGTTTTGCTACATGTCATGGTCATCAAAGAAAGGTTGTTCTCTAATTTTCTATAGAGTAAATCCAAGGTTGGTGCTTTAATTTGTTACTTAGATTATTAGATTTAATGAGTGACATTGCATTAGGGTTTTTTTAGTAGGCTTTCAAAAGAAGTTTGGGGATGAACAATGAGTACACAACTTAGTTATATTAGATATAATGGCGGGAAAATGGATTAGACGTTTGCTACATAGTACACCGAGAGAGAGAAAAAATTCTCTTGGTTAAAAAACGAGTATACCCTCAAAACGAAACGGATAACGGGATTTTTTGACATCTAACGGGACATTGACTTGAGCATTATGGGTCAAAGGACGCAATTGGCCTCAAAAACCCACGGTTTGGACTCACAACAATGATTTTCACAAATTTCGCCCAGGCGATGATTTTCAGCAAGTTTAAGGACCAATGGTGTATTTTTGTCTAAGATATATGAACCCCAAAAGCGAGGGAGATTGAAATAAGCATACATCGATCATTGCAATTCTACAAAAACAACTGGCTAGATCGATTACAAAGTTAAAGAAAAAGATGAAATCACAAATCGAGTAAAGAATTAACGAACTAGATGAAATAGCCAAAACAGTAGACATATCCAACCTACAACTTGTGCAAACACAATACATGTAATCAAAAATGATTTTAGAATAATCTCACAATCATGATTACTTAGAGCAGGAGGTGTGGTCTCGCCACAAGCCCTCGTCGTCCGACGTGTTCCCTCGCCACCCTCGCCATGACACCTTCCCAACTCGCCATTTTCTCGTTCATTGCAAACTCCTCGCCTGCACGGCGAGGTAGTTTTCTATCATGGAAACGTTGAGGTGGGGCCAAAAGCAAGCAACGGATATACTAACTTTTAATTTTTCGACCGTTTTTTTTCTTTTTTTAAACCAAAATAAAAACTACGCACTGTAAAATACAATTCATACACACAATATTTTTCACACATTCAAAATCAAAAACTACGCACTCTCTATATTTCAACATACCCCAAACAAATGTCTCAACAACCAAACGAGGGCGGATATTTTATCAATCTTCTCACTTCAAACCAACAATACGGGAGTTCATCAAATCCGTCTACCCCATCGTCACAAAACTCTAACTCCTCGTCATCACAAACTCCACCAATTTGTACGCTATAACAACCCGTAAAATTTCGGATTATTATAATAATATTTATCACGTCAGAAAATTCAAATCGGTTATTTTCTGACAGATGTCAATAGTTAAATTTAAAAACGCGAGGTCATCTCGTTTCGTTTAAAAATAAGACACCGCACATGTGATACCTGTCTACTAACTATCCATACATAAATGTGAAATTTATTATTGTCCAAGTTAAAATTTAAGCATACATAAGCTTAATCCATTGTTTCGAGAAGTTATCTCACTTTATTAAAAACACGAGCTCGCATTGCGAACCGACCAATAGAAAGTATGGTATTAGTCTAATAAACACATTTTGAACCAATATTGATGTTTTATATTTCTTTTATAAAACACACTCGAAACATATTTTACACGTTAACGTTTTCAACGTGTAACCAAAATATTCAATTCACGTTTTAAAGCGTAAATAAAATACCAAAACTTGAGGAAGTTCACGTTTTACATCCCACTCTTTTCTACTCTCTTTGTGTCGCATTTTATGCAACGATACACAATCAACTCGTTTCATGCATATTTCAGTATATACATTTCTCGTTATGGAATTATTTCCATTCAAACTACAAACCGAAATTTCGATGATGTTAATAATAAATTATATTCATTATTCTCAAGGCGTTGCTTTGAACTTTCCTAATCCTAATTGAGCTTAAAACGAGAGAATATCTCGTGAAATGCAAAACTACGAAATAAATGAGCTCATGACTTTAAACTCTTAAATTAATTTGATTTATTAATTAATTTAAATTCGAGAAAACTATACATATGAATACTCATTTTTATCAGAAAAATTATTTCGGACGCAATGGTGCAAGTCCCGTATTTTTAAACGGTCGCTTGCTACGTCAAATGGGGCCCACAAGGGTTATTTATAAAAGATTATTAAAAGTTTCAAAACAACCCCTGATTAATTTACACAGCCACCCTTGAACTTTCATTTGTCCACGTTTAGTCCCTCCAGGGGGTATAAAAGACCCAAAAATTAGGTCTTCCTCATTTTGGTATACTACCACCCACGGAAAATTAATCCGTGTTGTCGCCTTGCCCCAAAATTCGACCACTCCTTTTCTTGTTACCAACGCCAGAGATCAAGACCCAATGGTCGCTTCGAGCGTTGAGAGCATAAGGAGCTCATTTAGGATGTTTGGTAGTACCACCGCCGATCACCGCCGCCACCACCCCCGCCTCCTCTTTCGTTGGTAAGCACTTTCGCGCCATCTTCCTCTTTATTTCTTCATTTTAATCTAAACCCTAATCGGTTTTAATTAACTAAACGATTCTTATAATATCATCTAATAAAACTTATGTTTTATAAAGAAAATGTTTGGATCTTGATGTTTGGCTCACGACTGCCACGACTCACTCCGAGTCACTTGACTCGTCCGAGTCAACTCACGAGTTGAGTTGACTCAGTCCAATCTCATTCATTCATGTTGTTATTATTTAGAGCATATATTCGTCCTTGTTATTATGTTTTGCGAAGTTTGTTTGGGTTTTGTTCTTGGCGGGTATTATATGTTTCGAATGGGTTGAGGCGTATTGGGATAAACACTCGCCATGGCTCCACATTGTATGACTTCTTGTGCATCCAAAAATGGTCCGTTTGGACGCCACACTATCCTTAAATCACAAACCACCCAGTATTCCTTAAACACAAGCCACCGCCGCCTAATCAAGCCACCACCGCCGTACCTTAATCACAAGCCCTCACGCGGCATACCCTAATCACAAGCCACCATCACTGCCACAATATTCTCTTAATCATAAGCCCCTCGCAACCTTTCAAGACCTCATGAGAAAATACAATAAACCTTTCGCAAAATCTAGAAAGACACAAGAAATGACCTATAATCCCACAAACCTTGAAAATTTCACCTTAACCTAGGGAAAATTCAAAACTTGTTCCAAATACCATCACCTCGTTCCCGATTAATTCCATCGGCATCGTGAACGAGATCCGGACGGATCTCTCAGTAAATGGTAGACTAATAACCCGTAAAATCGGATTATTATAATAATATTTATCACGTCGGAAAATTCAAATGTTATTTTCCACGGATAGTCATAAATTTAAAAGCGCGAGGTCATCTCGCTTCTTTTAAAAATAAGACACCGCACGACGATACCGCTCACTATATCCGCACATAAATGTGAAATTTATTATTGTCCAAGTTAAGATTTACATACATGTTTAATCGTTATCTCTTTATTAAAACACGAGCTCGCAAGCATCTAACCCACCAATAGAAAAGTATGGTATTAGTCTAATAAACACATTTTGAACCAATATTGATGTTTTTATATTTCTTTATAAAAACACACTCGAAACATATTTTACACGCTAACCGCTTTCAACGTGTAACCTAAATATTCCATTCACGCTTTAAAACGTAAATAAAATACCAAAACTTCGAGGAAGTTCACGTTTTACATCCCACTCTTTTCTACTCTCTTTGTGTCGCATTTTATGCAACGATACACAATCCAACTCGCTTTCATGCATATTTCAGTATATACATTTCTCGAATTATTTCCATTCAAACTACAAACCAAATTTTCGTGATCGATGTTAATAATAAATTATATTCATTATTCTCATGTTGAACTTTCCTAATCCTAATTGAGCTTAAAACGAGAGAATATCTCGTGAAATGCTAAAACTATTTAAATAAATATTTTAAACTCTTAAATTAATTTGATTTATTAATTAATTTAAATTCGAGAAAAACTATACATATGAATACTCATTTTTATCGGAAAAATTACTTTGACGCAATTGCAAGTCCAGATTTTTAAACGGTCGCTTTACATCAAATGGGGCCCACAAGGGTTATTTATAAAAGATTATTAAAAGTTTCGATTACTTAATACATGACCTTGCCGAACTTTCATTTGTCCACGCTTAGTCCCTCCAGGTATAAAAGACCCAAAATTAGGTCTTCTCATTTTGGTATACTACCACCCACCGGAAAATTAATCCGTGTGCCGCCGTTCAGGCCAAAATTCCGACCACATTTAGGATGTTTGGTAGTACCACCGCCGCCCACCGCTTCACTCACCACCGCCGCCGCCTCCTTTCGTTGGTAAGCACTCACGCGCCATCTTCCTCTTTATTTCTTCATTTTAATCTCAACCCTAATCGGATTTTAATTAACTAAACGATTCTTATAATATCATCTAATAAAACTTATGTTTTATAAAGAAAATGTTCGAGATCTTGATGTTTGGCTCACGACTGCGCCACGACTCACTCCGAGTCACTTGATTTCGTCCGAGTCAACTGTCGACTCAGTCCGATTCTCATTCATTTCATGTTGTTATTTATTTAGAGCATATATTGATCCTTGTTATTATGTTTTGCTAAGTTTGTTTGGGTTTTTGTTCTTGGCGGGTATTATATGTTTTAACGGTCGAGCCGCGACTGGCGGTCACGGCTGATCTACTTATTTCTTTCGCCCAAAATGGTCCGCTTGGACCGCTTAAACTGCCTCAATTTGATGCGCTTGGATGCTTATTTTTTCTTATTTTTAGCCCAAAGGGCCTGCTTGGTACCACGACCAAAGTGGTAATTATAATTGCAAGGTTTAGGTAACGTGGTAATCGAAACAAAAACTTGTGGAAAATAATTGTTTGAAAATGATACTTTGGTAAATGTCATATATGTGTGGACAAAACCACGACACACAAAGTGTCGCCTTTATTGGGGACTTGAGTATACTTTAGGCCTAAACGAAACTTCTTTTGAGTCATTGCAAGGTTTAGGTCGCTTCGATTTGGTCGTATAACGTTAGTATCGATATATATTGTTTTGGAAACAAAACTTAAGTGTTGGATTATATACATATTTTTTTCATTAATCATTTCATTTAACGCTTAATAACGTAACTTCTATTCTTGTTTTAGTCGATGACGTTCGGTTACTTATCGGATCACTACCAAGGGATTGATATGGGATATGATTTTGATTTGGAAAATTGGACATGAACCGTCAATTCTATTGGGAGCGCGAATGTTATAAATAGAAACAAATACTTAACGATTCAATATATTAAATATTTTAGACTTGATCATCAAAACCAAATTTGAAACGATTGTCTTGAAATATTTATTCAATTGAAGCCTATGCTTGATTTGGTAATCGATAAGATTTGGACGTTATTGGATGAAAATTATTAAAATTGATTTGGATTATTTCGGACAAACGTCTTGTAGTTGTATGAGCCTTTATTGGACATTTTGGACTTGAGACGATACAATATATTGGACTCAGAAGAATTTATAATATTAGACTCGCCCATCTTCTCTTTATTTCTTCATTTTAATCTAAACCCTAATCGGATTTTAATTAACTAAACGATTCTTATAATATCATCTAATAAAACTTATGTTTTATAAAGAAAAATGTTTGGATCTTGATGTTTGGCTCACGACTCGCCACGACTCACTCCGAGTCACTTGACTCGTCCGAGTCAACTCACGAGTTGAGTTGACTCAGGTCCGATTCTCATTCATTTCATGTTGTTATTATTTCCGAGCATATATTCGTCCTTGTTATTATGTTTTGCGAAGTTTGTTTGGGTTTTTGTTCTTGGCCGGGTATTATATGTTTCGAATGGGTTGAGCTGTGACTCAAGGGAGTCACGGCATGGTGAGGTTTTGGGTTGTCTCGACCCACCACGACAGCCCTTAGAGGGTACGTTTTGATCTACTTATTTTCTGTCCAAAAAAATGGTCCGTTTGGACCTGCTTAAATCTGTCTCAATTTGGTACGCTTGGATCTGCTTATTTTTTAGCCCAAAGGGCTGTTTGGTTGACCGGATGGTAATTATAATTGTGGCCGTGGTAATCGTTGTGGAAAATAATTGTTTGAAAATGATACTTTCGGTAAATGTCGTTTATGTACCCACGACACACAAAGTGTCGTGGGGACTTGGAGTACTTTAGGCCCATGAAACTTCTTTTGAGTCATTGCAAGGTTTAGGTCGCTGAATTGAGTAGTATCGTTAGTATCGATATATATTGTTTTGGAAACAAAAACTTAAGTGTATTTCAAAATTTATTGAACCTCGGGTGAATATAGATTGATCACCTATATTCACCGAGGACGGTGGGACATAGCTGATCACCGTCCGACTGGAGGTGAATTTTGTAGTACTTAGGATAGTTATAATAGCTTTATCGGTGAGAAAATGATAATATTTTGATAAACATGTAACATTTTAATAAACCACACAGCGGCGGTTACACTAAAGCCACACTCGGTCACTATCCTTAAACCAGCAGCGGTTACACTAAAGCCACACGGCGTCACACTATCATAAATCACAAACCACTCACAGGCATTCCTTAAACACAAGCCACTCGCCGGCATACCCTAATCACAAGCCACTCACCGCCATACCTTAATCACAAGCCACTCACCGGCATACCCTAATCACAAGCCACTCACTGGCGTCACAATATTCCTTAATCATAAGCCCCTCACTGGCGTCATACTACTTCTTAATCATAAACCTTATAATTTCATATCACAATCGGGTTATGTTATAGTCACTCCTACCCCACACCTTACACTCCATGGACAAATCAAACCATTCTAGGAGCAACCTTTCAATAGCACCTATGAGAAAATACAATAAACCTTTGGCAAAATCTAGAAAGACACAGTAAATGACCTATAATCCCACAAACCTTGAAAATTTCACCATTGAAAATTTGATACCAAAAAAAAAAAAAAAAAAAAAAAAAAAAAAAAACTCTACCCTTTTAGGGATAACAATCCTCACTTTGTTACCTTCCTACAAACGAAATAAAAGAGTTGTCATACAAGCTATTTCCGATTGTCCCTCAAACCATTATACTTCATGAATCACTTCATGAATCATTCTACAAACCAAGTTACCACCTTACCATTTCACCATAAAGTAAACTACAATTCTACCCATACCTTACCAAAATAAAGTGTTCCTTAATACTTTGAAAAGTATTCCAGACCACTCTATTGGTTACTTATCTTCTCGAAATGTGTTTTAAAGTTAATACTTCATAAACAAAAGTGACCAATATTTTCCTTGGTAACTAAGCCTGACCTAGGGACGTATCCCACACCGCTGCCTAAAACCATAGATAACCATGAGGTTCATCAACTATTAAACCTTCAATCCTACACAACTTAGACAACTAAACCCTACTCGTAGCTATGAGTAAATGTTATATCCTACAACACATCCTTGCTACAATATATTTTCCAAATTTGAGGTTCCTCTTAAAATCCAACAATAATGTTTTCCAAAATCCTTAATAAAAATGAGACAAAATCTTTGAAACACTAAAAGTTTAGCAAAACTTCATTATACATAATTAAGAACCAGTTTTACAATTCTTGTGAAAATGTGTCATTTTTACACATTATCGATTTTGAAATCTGGTCTTAGTCAAACTTGTATAAACTTTTAGTTGAAAGAGAAATTCGAAAACAAATGTTTCTTCATCCCTTAAAAATCAACCCATATACTTTAGAACCATTAAACACCAGAAATGGGTACATTTTGATAAAACCATGAGAAGTCAGAGATTCTCACATTAACAAAATAGTGAAACCACATAACAACAAGAATTAGAACTTTCACTCAATGAACCTACCCCGAAAATCATGGCTCTTCAGATAGAGGATGTCTTGGCATAACACCTAGGTACCCATACCAAAAGTAAACCCTAGAACAACCTAGGGAAAATTCAAAACTTGTTCCAAATACCATCACCTCGTTCCCGACACCCTATCGGAGATAGCGTGGAAAGCCGAGATCCGGGACGGATCTCCTGTAAATGGTAGACTATAACAACCCGTAAAATTTGGGATTATTATAATAATATTTATCACGTCGGAAAATTCAAATCGGTTATTTTCGGCGGATGTCAATAGTTAAATTTAAAAGCGCGAGGTCATCTCGTTTCTTTTAAAAATAAGACACCGCCACGTGATACATCTACTAAGTATCCGTACATAAATGTGAAATTTATTATTGTCCAGTTAAGATTTAAGCATATAAGCTTAATCCATTGTTTGAAGTTATCTCGCTTTATTAAAAACACGAGCTCATGTGAACCGACCAATAGAAAGTATGGTATTAGTCTAATAAACACATTTTGAACCAATATTGATGTTTTATATTTCTTTTATAAAACACACTCAACTATATTTTACACGTTAACCGTTTTCAACGTGTAACCAAAATATTCCAATTCACGTTTTAAAACGTAAATAAAATACCAAAACTTCGAGGAAGTTCACGTTTTTACATCCCACTCTTTTCTACTCTCTTTGTGTCGCATTTTATGCAACGATACACAATCCAACTCGTTTCATGCATATTTCGTATATACATTTCTCGTTATGGAATTATTTCCATTCAAACTACAAACCGAAATTTTCAGACTGATGTTAATAATAAATTATATTCATTATTCTCAAGGCGTTGCTTTCGAACTTTCCTAATCCTAATTGAGCTTAAAAACGAGAGAATATCTCGTGAAATGCGAAAACTACGAAATAAATGAGCTCATGTGACTTTAAACTCTTAAATTAATTTGATTTATTAATTAATTTAAATTGAAAAACTATACATATGAATACTCATTTTATCGGAAAAATTATTTGGACGCAATGGTGCAAGTCCGTATTTTTAAACGGTCGCTTTCGTCAAATGGGGCCCACAGGGTTATTTATAAAAGATTATTAAAAGTTTCAAAACAACCCCGATTAATTTACACCACCCTTGAACTTTCATTTGTCCACGTTTAGTCCTCGAGGTATAAAAGACCCAAAAATTAGGTCTTCCTCATTTTGGTATACTACCACCCACTGGAAAATTAATCCGGTGCCGTCGCCGGTTCCGGCCAAAATTCCGGCCACTCCTTTTCTTGTTACCAACGCGTAGATCAAGACCCAAGGGTCGTTTCTGGAGCGTTTGAGAGCATAAGGAGCTCATTTAGGATGTTTGGTAGTACCACCGCCGTCCACTGCCGCTCACCACCTCCTGCCGCCGCCTCCTCTTTCGTTGGTAAGCACTCACGCGCCATCTTCCTCTTTATTTCTTCATTTTAATCTAAACCCTAATCGGATTTTAATTAACTAAACGATTCTTATAATATCATCTAATAAAACTTATGTTTTATAAAGAAAAATGTTTGGATCTTGATGTTTGGCTCACGACTCGCCACGACTCACTCCGAGTCACTTGACTCGTCCGAGTCAACTCACGAGTTGAGTTGACTCGGTCCGATTCTCATTCATTTCATGTTGTTATTATTTCCGAGCATATATTCGTCCTTGTTATTATGTTTTGCGAAGTTTGTTTGGGTTTTGTTCTTGGCGGGTATTATATGTTTCGAATGGGTTGTTGTGACTCGAGGAGTCACGGCATGGTGAGGTTTTGGGTTGTCTCGACCCACCACGACAGCCCTTAGAGGGTACGTTTTGATCTACTTATTTCTGTCCAAAAAATGGTCCGTTTGGACCTGCTTAAATCTGTCTCAATTTGGTGCGCTTGGATCTGCTTATTTTTTTAGCCCAAAGGGCCTGTTTGGTTTGACCAGTGGTAATTATAATTGTGGCCGTGGTAATCGTTGTGGAAAATAATTGTTTGAAAATGATACTTTCGGTAAATGTCGTTATGTGTACCACGACACACAAAGTGTCGTGGGGGACTTGGAGTATACTTTAGGCCTAAACGAAACTTCTTTTGAGTCATTGCAAGGTTTAGGTCGCTTCGAATTGGTCGTATACGTTAGTATCGATATATATTGTTTTGGAAACAAAAACTTAAGTGTTGGATTATATACATATTTTTTTTTCATTAATCATTTCATTTAACGTTTAATAACGTAACTTCTATTCTTGTTTTAGTCGATGACGTTTCGGTTACTTATCGGATCACTACTCGGGATTGATATGGGATATGATTTTGATTTGGAAAATTGGACAAAACAAATACTTAACGGATTAAATATTTTAGACTTGGAAATATTTATTGAAGCCTATGCTTGGATTTGGTAATTGGATTTGGACGTTATTGGATGAAAATTATTAAAATTGGATTTGGATTATTTCGGACAAACGTTTGTAGTTGTATGAGCCTTTATTGGACATTTTGGACTTGAGACGATACAATATATTGGACTCGTAAAGAATTTATAATATTAGACTCGTAACAAACCTAAAATATGCAATAGATACTTATTCAACTAATAACGACTTGTTAAATATAAACTTGTCGAGAAATATTGTTTTACAACATGAATTATAATAAGTCGAAATGACTTGGGAACGTTTTATAAATGAAGGGGTCATGACGAAATTCTGTAAAATTTCTACACTTACACTTTATTCTCAATAACTATTTTATTTTAAATTCATCAAATGCTGAACAATATATTGAAATATCGTACAACTCCTAAAGTTTGAATTATTAATTCAAACTTAACTTTATCTATAAAACATGCATGTTTTATCAAACTATTTGGGAACATGGGGTAAACACCAAAACGTACTAATTGACTTTCTCGATCGACGTTTGTCTTTGTCACTATATCCTTGACTTCTTTTGTCATTCCTTCTCGACTCAAGTACGCGTCAGTATTTTTCTCGACTGTGTCGATCATCTATTCCTTATTTGGTGCGAGTATAATTGAGTCACTATCTGAGTCAACTCTTATCGAAAGTTCATATACATTATTCCTCCATCTTTTCCGGGGGCCAAGGCGTGCGAATTATTTTCGCAACTACATTTTCGATCCTTAACGACAATCAAAATAACTGATGAAACTTTACATAAAGTGTTATAAAACAAATATTTAAGATATTTGTCCTTAACTCCAAGCATTTTAAAGATCCAAATATATGGAAACTTTTGCTTTTGAACTTCAAACACTTTCAAAAACAAACACTGGTAAACTTACAAACGTTGTTTAAACTTTACTATATATACGAAACTTAGACTAAAAACCACACCATACTTATCTAGGTTGCGTGTCGGAGCCGTGCACTATCACTCCTTGATTTAATCCTCTTTAGACTTCATATTGCACACAAGGTGAGTTTCATAGCCCTACTTTTAAGCTGCTTTTGGGAAGATACATGCTCATTTTACTTTGCATTCCATGCATACTATGCTTTCACATGTTTAAAGTTTTCATCATACATAGATGTTTTATAGAGCATACCAAAATGTTTGACCTAGAATATTACGCAGCTTAGCCTAAGTCCTTAGATCCCAAATTGCCTCTTCATGAACCGTCAATTCCTGGCTGGGAAGCGCGAATGTTATAAATAGATCTATTGGGGTGACTCCACCCTTCGGTTGACCGCTTTCAAGGCGAAGCATATAGCAGTGTCGGGACCGAGTGTATTGGGATAAACACTCGCCATGGGCTCCACATTGTATGACTTTTGTGCACCCGAAGCGTGCGTAACCGGTTATGAACTTATGGTCCACTAATGACAATCTCTTATGGTTTATGAAATCCTTTTATGAATTGAAATCATAAACTTTATGACATTATGCAAGACGTAATGATCATCAAAACCAAATTTGAAACAATTGTCTGAACCGTAATACCTTTTAAATAAACCTATGAACTCACCCGTAGTATTTAGCATGTAATGTACATATACCCTACTTATGGTCCACTAATGCTTTTATGAAATCCTTTTATGAATTGAAATCATAAACTTTATGACATTATGCAAGGCGTAATGATCATCAAAACCAAATTGAAAAGGTAATACCTTTTAAATAAACCTATGAACTCAGGTATGACCCTTTTAGCATGTATGGTTTGAAGCGATAGCTTATCTTTGAGGCTAAGGCAAAGGACTACGACGATTTATGTATTGGGACCACTTATTTATAATGGGCCATTTTCCGCACTATTCAATAATGTAAACATTGTTTTCAAGAAATGAATAAAAGTTCTTTATGAAAAACCAATTGTTCTATGCTTATGTTGTGATACCAATTTAGTAGCACCCCAATACTTGAATGCTTCCGCTGAGTCATTTTTGGGGGTGTTACATACGCAATTGAGTCCCGAGGCAATTTACCAAAATCAACAATTTGCGATTCAAGGATTCGCAAATTACCCCCAACGTTTTCAGGAACCACAATCTTTTAACCCGTCACAACCTTCCCAATTTCCTCAATCTCAACCACAACAACCCCTTGATTTACAACCATCAGCCTCACAATTTAAAGTACCACAACCCCATGACGTGCCCAAATCGAGAGGAAAAAACAATGGCAAAAAGAAAAAATGTCGTGAATTTAGACGCAGACCATGAAGAAGATGAAATGGAGGAACCGACGCGTGCGAGTACGCGTTGGACACCATAAGAAGAGAAGCTATTGGCGGAAATTTGGGTGGAAGTTTCTCAAGACAAAGCTATCGAAAATTACCGTTCCGATGACTTCTTTTGGAACCAAATTCTTGCTATGTTCAACAGTCAGTCTGAAAGTAACAATCGTACGAAAAATATGCTCGCCGGTAAATGGACAAGGGTTAACGATGATTGTCAAAAATTCAACGCTATCTACAAACACTTGCAGCGTAGAAGCGGTGAAAATGAAAATGATCACATGGAGAATGCAAAGACCAACCTTCAAAACCGCTTTGCTGGGAGAACTTTTTCATATGCTTATGTGTGGGAAATTTTGAAAAAGTACCCCAAATGGGATTCAGAGGGCCCGATTGACATTACATGTCCCGAGGATATATTCGGTCCTGACAAACGACCTCGTCCTGACGGCGCCTACAAATCTCGAGCTTCTAAGAAATCCAAGTCGTCGGATACGTCAAGCGCCAAGGCGAGTTCCGGGGGGAGTCAAAAGAGTACCTTTTCGGGACAATTATTCGAAAAATATTCTCAAAAAGCCGACCTTCAAATGTTAGCGTATGAGGCGAGGAAACAGAAGGAATTGAAGACGTTAGAGATGGAGGAGATGAGGTTCCTCATGATTGATCCCAATCAGACCACCTCGGCAAAGGCGAATATCATCCGTAGAAGACAAGAGGAAATAATGAAGAAATATCAACGCGACGAGTAAAATGCTTCCGTTTCGTATTAATATGTGTTGTATTTTTATATTTCGTATGCGCATTTTCATTTTCCATTTCGTATTGTTAGTTTCCGTTTCGTATTTTTAGTTTCTGTATCGTATTTTTAATATGATGTAATGTACTTTTAGTTTTAATGAAATGAATTTTAGTTTATTTGGAAATGTGAAAAAAAAAAGTTGTAAGTGGTGGGAACCAAATGAGTAAGTTGAGGTTAGTTGTGATAAGAGCACCCGGTGTAAAGCTCGTTGTGCCTCGCCATGCCAAGTTGGCATGCTTTTTGTGGCTCGTCGTGACACCGGTTGAGCTCGTTGTCATTCGCCATAGTAACCCTCGTCGTCTGCACGGAGATGGTTTAGTTTCTACCTTTTTTTTTAAACACACATATTTAAAAGTGTAAAAACATAACATTTAAACAAGTTTATTTCAGAACACTTTATACATATAAGACATAAAATTTAAAACACAAATTACATTAAACATTTAAGTTAAAACACGAATTACATTAAACATTAAAGTGAAAATACCAAATACATAGTACGTTTAATGCAAACTGCCACGAAAGTGATGAAAATAAACTACAAATTAAGAAAATGAATCATCTAAGTTATAACCCTCCTCACTCGAAGAGGATCTAAACTCGTCATCATAATACTTTCCTTCCATAATGTCAAACCGCTCGCCAAGATATTCTCGCATCCCCGCTTCTTGTTCAAACGAGCGCTTCCTCGTGTCTCGTTTTCTCGTATCTCTAAGATTTGCCTCGCCCTACTCAAGTTCTCAAGATAATCCTCAGAATCCAAACGGATTGTTTTGGAGGTCCACCGGTGGAGTGTTAATGGTGGATTGTTAACCGTGAGTGTTTACAAATACATTTTCGGTTGGAATACCGGAAAGACATGTTTCGTGGAATGTGATAAACTTCATCTTCCGGTGGAAAGGTATTTTATGGCACTTACGTGGATTGAATTGTTGGGAGGTGTTTTCAAAGACATTGTTGAGAATCTATGTGTGAGTTGTATGTGATAAACAACTCTGGTAGAGTTGTATATATAGGCATATTTGAATTTAAATTATCCCGCTCTAATTTGAAATTAAATAATCCTGCTCTTATTTGAATTTTGAATTTTAAATTTGAATTTGGTTATCCCGCTCGAACTGTACCGCTTAAGAAAGAAGAGGGTGTTTTGATTTTTTTCTCGAATTCAAAAGTGTAAAATACGTTTCGTATCTTTAAATTTGAAAGTACGTATGTTTTTTATTGTGTTGTATTGTATTTTTATTTTTAATTAAATGAATTTAGTTTATTTCCAAATTTGAATTAAAAAAAATAAAGTTGTAAGTGGTGAGCCCAAATGAGTAAGTTGATGTTAGTTATGAGTGAGAGGTTAGTTGTGGAAGTTTGTTATAGTGATGTGGCACCCCTTGGGCTCCGAATGAGTAAGTTGGCTTCTTCATAGCATCTAGTGCTCTAAGGAGGGGTTTGTTGAAAAGGAGGTGATTTGCATACTCCCATAAATAATTGGGACACTCAATTTTTTATTGTTTGGACATTTATGCCCTCACATTATTTTTAATTATGTTTATCCTGTAAGGGTATAAATGTCCAAATACTCATAAACCGAGTGTCTCAATCATTTATAAAAGTGTGCAAATCACCCCCTGTTGAAAAGGTTTGTTGAAGTGATGTGGCACCCGTTTAGCCAAACGAGGAGTTTTTGGCATGCCATAGTAACAAGTGCTCTTATATCCAAATCCAAAAACCATCTTCATGTAATCAAAACAACCTCACTAACAGTTGGGAAATTTGGATTGGTGCTTCAAATTCGAGTTGGGTCTCACACGAGTCAATAGCTTAAACCTGCTGAATAACCATCTTTTCTTACAAAATTTACTTGAACCAACGATGCAGTAATATATAGCCAATTTCAAAGTGGTTTTAGGCAAAATAACAAAACAAAAGAGTGAAAAGAAAAGACAACAAAAAAGTTCATAAAGAATGTAAGAAACACAAAGCAATAATACATATCAAAATCCAATAGTAATATTATCCAATAGTACACATCAAAGAAGAAAAACATTAACCTAGAAATCAAGATTACGAAATTAAAGATCTAAGCATTCAATCTAAGACAAACCTAGATGTTTCAGCAGCTGATTTATCGACCTAACAATAACCCATTGTATCAGACCATAGAGAAACTACACTGAAGGGTAAAAACACATCCTTTCATATGTAACTTGTTGGTACGAAGTTAATATATGATGCTAGAGAGAGACAGATAGAAAGATAAAGAGACCTATGTTCTTGGGTCATGTCTCAAGCCCATGAAATGGGCTCAAGCCACTATCTCTTGGACGGTCTTTCATCATCATTGCCACCATCATCATCGTCGTCGTCCGAGCCATCTTTGCCGGATCTCTTTCTCTTGGGTGGAGCCTCAACTTTCCCAGCATCACCTTCATCGTCCTCGTCCTCCTCTTCAGATTCAGCATCCTCATCAGCACCGTTCTCTTCTGGCTCAAAATCACTAGCATCTTCCTCTTCTTCAGGGTTAGCTATTGGTCGAACCAAGTACTCAGTTGGGGCATCCTCCTAATTGCAATACATATCATTCAGTTAACATCAGTACACATATAACCAAGATACAACTCTTTAAAGACTGAGCGTATGATAACCAAACAAAACTTTGACCAATAAATGAACATATTTCAAAATATCCAAATAAGTTTTTACCATCACAACTAATTTACAGCATCGATGTGACCATTAACCTCAAAAATATCAGGCGACTTGTAATCTATGACGGTTGATAAAAAAATTTTAATATCAGGAGTACACATCATGACAAGTTTTATACTCCTAAACTTAGGAGTAACACAATTCCAAAAACAATATATTAGCTGTAGTGATCGGCTGTCTTTTTCAACGTTTATGAGAAGGTAGTGATGATCATGTTTGATTTAATCTAGATTCCAAAAAAGAATAGTAGAAATCGTCAAAAAAAATACGAAAAAAACAAACAAATTCAATAATTAAACACAAGCAAACCATCAGCCTTTTGACTCCAGAAACTCATCATACGTATACCTTTTTAGAATTATTTATACAAAAAAGTACAGAAAACTAATTTTAGTATTATCTGAGTTATGACAATAATTCCAGATTATCAATAAACAAGTCAACAAACAACAACTAAACTGCTAGCTCAATGTAATCATTAGATCTGTTAAACAAACAAATCACTATTTTACACAAAAGTCTAATTTCCAGGATAAATCATAATCCTTTTAATTTCAGAATCCAAAAATATACTTACAAAGCATTTACACCATAAAACAAAAATTGAAAAATACAGCTTTTTGTTTCATCAACACAAGCAAATCCCCATCTTCAATAATGAATATAATTCCAGTAACTCAACAGAACGTTAAATTTTAATATTTATTCAAGTAAAAAGTACAGACACAAATTTAATTATCAATAAAACTTGAATAAATCCAGTTTATCTATAAACAAGTCAACCAAACAAAACACTTACAGCTATTAATTCATCAGATCTGGAAAAAATCTTCAAAAAAACACACTAATTTTATACATAAATAATTTTAACAGATCTAAAATCCAGATATCCAGTTTAAAGCATAAAAGAAAAAATAAATTAACATAAAAAATAATTGTATAACAAATTGTATAAAGTTTGTAAAATATAAATTATTTTTTTCAAAAACACAAGCAAATCCTCAGCTTCAATGTAAAAATATTCATAATAATTAAATTCTACAAAACTTTGTTTAGCCTTATGATTCCAGTATCAGAAAGTGAATTGTTAGATTTATTAATATACAAAAAAGTATAATTACTAATTTAATTATAAATAAAATCATCAGATCTGGTAAAAAAAATATTTATAACATAAAAAGTATATATAAACAGATAAACTTTAACAAAATTAACAAAAATTTATAAAAATTATACCTCATCATCTGCTTCCTCATCATCATCATCATCGTCATCGCTATCATCACCGTCATCCTCACCGTCATCATCTTCATCACCGTCGTCATCCTCATCTTCATCATCATCATCCGCCGTCACAACCGGAGCTCCACCTGGAAAAACCTCCTGAACATCATCATCGTCGTCGTCATCATCCTCTTCCTCCTCACCGTCATCTCCGTCGTCGCTGGCGCCATCGTCTTCACCGTCATCTTCTTCAACTTCAACTTCACTGTCAATCTCCTCAATCACTTTCTCTTCAATCACAACAACGTCATCTTCAATGGTTATTGGAGTCATTTTTTTATAAAAGTTTTGATTAAAATTAGGATTTAATTTTGGGGATTTTTGTAAAGAGTGAAGAGAGAGAGGGGAGAATAGAGGCGGTTGTTTGTTCTTCAGAGTAGCTTTGTGTGAAGGTTCATCTGGACCGTTCAATTTGTGTTTGACAAGGATCGGTGACGTGGAGGGTGATCTGACGGTTGTGGTGATTCGACGCGGTTTTGTTTTTGTTTTTGTTTTTGTGTATCAGGGTTAAAGAGCGGAGACTTGCGCGTTATGGGATCACGTGATACGCGCGTGTGGGTACCTAGGGTTTTGATGGGTAGTTTCGTCAATTAATGATTTGGGTTGGTATCTGGCCCACATAAATTTGGTTTGGCGTTTACTGAGTTTTATTTTTATTTTTTGGATAGAGCATCACGATTTTTTTTATTTTTCTGGCCGACAAGGCTTTTTAATTTTATTACGGAATATTATTTATTTTTTTTTCGTAATATATTTTGAAGCGATGGATATTTTGTAATAAAACATTTTTCATTTTATATCTTTTAATCTTTTATTAAGATAACATTATAAATTGTGAGTATGTTTTGTTAAATTAATTTTAAGTAGCATCAAACTAACTCATAAAAAACTGTAAAGTAATCGCGCAATATTGATTAAGTATAAATCATTCTTGTTTTGTTTTTGCGATTGATTTTGTTTTAAAATTCAAAAATATTTATAATATTTGCACAAAATTATATTTGTCAACTTTTTATCATACCATTACACAATTTTAAATAAACAATTATATGGATTCATGGTTTTTGATAAATCTATGAGTTTAATTATATGTAGTAAATCATTTTAATGAACTGTTATATAGTTATTAAAATTAATTTTGTAATTTCCGTGATCATTAATTTATACTTATTTCGTCTAAAAATTATTTTTAAGAGACAAAAATCATATAGTTTAATAAAAATGGGGCAACTTTAATTTTTAACCACTCAAATAAAATATTCCCATACTAAATTCTCTAGTTTTTACTTAAAACAAAAAGTGAATAATTATTTTGAGACATCATGAAAAGAAAATATTACTATAATTTTGAGACGCAGTGAGTATTTAAGTTACAAGAAAAATAGTTATATAAGTTTAATTGTTTGTATCACACACATAACATTTGTACCCTTTAAAGTCCTTCTTCTTCAAGCGTCGTCACTTTAGGCTGCCACTTCACTGGAAGAGCTCGAAAAAACTTCCTCATATGATTCTTGTTAGAGTAGTTTTGATCTAAAGTTTTTAAGCTAGTAACAATAGCATTGAACCGTGTGTAACCGCTTATCAATAGTTTCTTCATCAGAGATAGTAAACTTCTCAATGAGGAGATAGATTTTACAATCTTTGACTTGTGATTTACCATGAGGAGTAATAATAAGTGTGTGTCATATCTCTTTGGCGGTTTTGCAAATAAAAACTCTCTCATACTCTTTACGCATCAAAGCATTGTAAAGAGTCATCTTAAATTCATTATTTTTGCAAAGTTTCTTTTTCTCATCATCTTTTAATTTACCATGTGGTTTCTCCACTTCTAACTTTGTTTTTGGATGTTCCATCATGAAAACAAAGTCACCATTTTGGATAACTTCCCAGAAGTCAATATCCCTAGACTTAACATATGTCTTGAATCGGGTTTTCCAAAAACAAAAACCTTCGGGTTCTAGCAAAGATGGTATTTGCATAGAACACCCCTCAGCATAGTTCTCTTTAGCCATTGATCTATACCAAACTTTTTCAAAAATTATCGTAGGATTTTCAAATTTTTGAAAAATAAGTTTTTGCTTTAAAACACCTTCCTGGAAAGGTTTTAACGCTAAAAAACTTGTGTATCCCGCTCTGATACCAACTGTGGAATCGTAGAGGGGGTGAATACGGTCTTTTCGATTTTGAAGTTTAACAACTTCTAGTCTGAAAGAACAAAGAATGGTTATACACAACAACAATCACAACTACAATTGAGAAAGAGAGATCGACACAACAATATATACTGGTTTGGGATGGGGGTTTAGACCATCCGTACGTCCACTTGCGAATCCACGACACCGATATTGTTCACTAAGTATAATCCTTATGGTGAATTGCAAACCGTTACAGCTTCACTCCATCGATAAGCACTAGAATCGGCGCTCACTAGGAAGAGATACTCCAACGGTATTCCGCCTTCAAAAATCACCCACAAGAATCTTGTGATTGTACTTTCCACAAAGAACTTCCCCACTAAAAATATCAAACCCCAACTAGACCTTCCCCGGTCTAAGCTTGGTCACCAAGATACAAGACTTTTTACACCCATAAACAAATGAATTTGGTTATTATTTCAAACCAAGTTTAACCTATCTTAGAGACTCAATTCTAATAGACACAATAGTGGACTAGGTTCTTATGAGTATCTCTTGCAGAAGAAGAATTCTTTCAATAGACGATAAAAGATAAGCTATAACACAATAAGATAGTAGACTTAAAGGGTATAGAGAAAATAAAATAGGTGGAAATAATGTTTGGCAAGAGGTGAGAATGTAAAAGACAAGAGGTGAGTATTTATAGACAAAACCAAAAAAGTTCCCAGCCGAGCATGGCGCGTTGGGCATGCGTTGACGCGTCACCCAACATGTCGGTCAATCCCGGGAATTTTCTTGGTTTTGTATTTTTGCACTTATCCTCTTGTTAAACCACAAATTGCACATTCACTTTTGAACTCTCCAACAACATTTCAAAACTCAATGTGGGATAAGGCCAACCAACTTATTTAGCTAAAGTTTTGGTGTTTAAAAACATTTGTGAAGTGATAACTAGATAATTAAAGGTTTTAGTGTAATATGAAAGAGAAATGAAAGAACAACTGGGAATTGTGTATTGGGTAATAACTTGGTGTGCCCACCTTTCCTCCAAAATTTAAAATTCAAATTTCAAAATCAAAAACTAGTTGTTAAAGAGTTAAGTTGTATGATGTGAGGGGGTTGAGTGTATAAGTGAATGTGTAAAAAATGTGTGTGAGACATGCGAGTTGGAAAGCTTAAACTTGGAGAGGAACGGTGAGAGTGTGTGAGTGAGTGTGTAAGAAAGTTGTCATAGATGAGTTGTATTAAAGGTGTAATTTGAATTTCAAATTCAAATTAGTTGGTGATTGTGAGAGGAAAGTGTGTTGGAGAAGAAATAGATTGTTGGATGTGCAAGAAGATGTGTAAGAGATGAGTTGTATAATGGTTGTATGGCGGAGGTGTTATTTGAATCAAATTCAAATTAGTTGGTGATTGTGAGAGGAAAGTGTGTTGGAGAAGAAATAGATTATTGGATGTGTAAGAAGATATGTAAGAGATGAGTTGTATAATGGTTGTATGGCGGAGGTGTTATTTGAATCAAATTCAAATTATAATAGTTGTGAGTGAGAGTGTGTATGTATGCTTGTGTGTGTGTTTAAGCATTGAAGTGTGTGAGTGATTTCAAATTCAAATTTCAATGTTGAGAGTGTATGAGGAAATAGTAGGATGATAGGTGTGTTAGAGTGTGATGTGGCCAAATCCAAGAGCACATATGAAGAATGTGGTGAAGAAGATGAAACTTTGAGGCTAATGGTGGTTATTAGATTATTGTGAGGAAGAAGAAGAATGTGTGGTATCTTTGCAATGAATGAATGAGACACAAAGAATGTGTAGAATATTGTGTTGTGTTGTAAGGCACAAGAAGTACAAGATTGTGTAAGAGAATGTTTCTATGAGATATTTGAAATCATACAAAGGATGATTTATATTTCAAGAACTTAAACTCAAATATTCAAGATTGGTGATCCTTAGTTATCCCATAATTAAATCATTAACAACTCATCTCGATGCAAGTAAGTTGAGTGCTTTGCATCAAGGTAAAGACAATATCCCATAAATGAGAAACTTGCGTTTACGCAAAGTGACCTTGTCTTAAATGACAAATAAGGGAATAACCCTTACGTGATTAGCAAAGATAAACGTAAGGATTATGGCCACTTGAGTACTTTCCTTTTAGGTTCTAGTGAAAGTATAAATCTTCTAGGTTTGAGGAAAAACATTTTAGCCTTGGCTAGAGGCTTCGTAATAACGTTTATGAGTTGACGTTTTGTAAAACTGGAAGGACTTGTTTTAGGCATCTTTCTGAGTCTAATATCATGTACGAACATGTATTGAAAGAAGTACCTTAGTCGGTAAGAGGAAAGCCGACTTGAAAAAACCGAAAACACAAAAAGCACAGTGACTAGCAAGTTGGCCATGCGCTGACGCGTCAGCTGCGTGCCAGCTCCAGCTTTTGTGGTTTTCGGTTTTTGGCTATCCCTTATGATTTTAAGTGTCCTGAATGTATGTTTGTCATCATTAAAACATTACAAGGACTTTGTTCATCATTTCACTAATAATCTTCCCCTTTTTTATTATGACAAATTTATTTTCGAAAACAAATAAAATTACTTACGAAGCATAAGGATGACGCCGTTGATGTAACTTGCGTCTTGAAATTGATAGCATGAAGGTCCTTGACACTTCGACATTTGAAGATAGATAGCCATGTTTATCTTGTTCATTACGTAATTTGGTGAAGATCTTGAGCATGTTATATCTTCACAAATTTGCTTTCTTCTCCCCTTTTTGTCGAAGCAAAAAGGGTCTTTAAGTAAATAGAAACCAATTGTATGTAGACTTCTTCAAATCCCCCATAGATCGTTGCTCCCCCTAGTTATAAAGTTTCAATCCATGGGTCAAGGAGCATCACCGCTGCGGTGTCTTGGCACAAAAACCAAAAAAGTTTTCCATCATGCACGATGATCTCTTGAATATCATTGAAAGTACGTAACTAATATGTATTTTCACTACATTTAAGTAAGAAACATTTAACCTAGGATCCTTTGGGTTATCTCATTATTTTTTGAGTCGAGATAACATCACTTCCACATCGGTTGCATATAGGCACACATCAGGCATAATATCTATAATGATATTTTTACGTTTTACATTTAAATCACTTACTTTTCTTCTAGGTGTCAATATTCTGCATATGTTTGACTACGATCACGAAATGACGGATACTAACATTCCCATAATTTCCCTTGAAGTTAACACTCTTGTAAACCATATCAATAGTTCTCGTAATCTTGTGTCTTATTATATTCATAAAGGTGGAGTTATTGAATCCTCATTCATCAACCAAGATCACATTGACACTATGTTTAGTAATATAGGCTTTGATTGTTTTCTTAATATCAACGAACAAATTTTTCCCCGTTTCGTGTTAGAGTTATATCTTCAAGTTGACTTCGTACGTAATGAAGATCAAACTATTTCCATTCGGCTTTGGATACAAGACCAACTTGTCATCATTTCACTAGAATTTTAAACCACGTGCAATGTGCCTATACTAAGGATTGGTCTCTTCAATCCCTTATGGATCACCAAGACGAGTCTGGACCTTATAATTACATACCCACTCTCGATGAAATCTAAGAGTATATCTGACTTCCACGACTAACATGGTCGTGTAATAGCAAATGGAAAATTTGAGCTTCATAATTTTAAAAATCTTTACCTTGATTCAATAAAATTTCCTCAAGCAAATTCATCCTAAATTGCTAAGATGGGCGGAAATTGTTCGATAAAATGTCTTTTGTGAAATGGAAAATTGTAATTATTTTCCGACATGTTGTGCGCACATGCTATATTATCTTGTCATCGAGAACCCATATAATATTGCTTACTTCTTTGCTAAGCGGATTGTTAATGTCAAGGGTAGACATGACAAACTAATACCTTAGAGCACTCTCAATGGTAACGGCTTAACGCCGTTATAGGCTTTATAACGCCGTTGGGGGCGTAAACCCATCGAGTATCAACATGGTAACGGCGTTATAAGGCAACCGTTGGGTTCATAACGCCTGCTAAGGCGAGGAAAAAAAAAAAAAAAGAAATTGAAAACTTACACAACTAGTCCTCAACGCTCTAGTATCCGTTAGAAATTCAAAAATTTACAAAAACCCTTAATCCGCTAGTTTTTTTTAAAAAAAAAAAAATCAAAACATTTTTTACCACTATAAATACCCAACTAAAACTCTATTTTTTCACACTTCCATTCAAACTTTATATACTTCCTCTTTACACTTTCATATTTCAAAATCAAATTGCTCACAATGGATCCAAATCGTCGGTGATATTCCCTGCCTTGGTTAGACGTTGATGACCAAGAGGACTTCCAATTTATGGCGGTAGCAGACGAAAGATCACCTTCGGTTGGAACAACAGAGGGTATTGAATCTCAACATCCTAGTCGCTCGCATCCATGTATATCGCGAACGTGAGCTGCGAGAAGAACGTCGTCTGCAACGATTATTTCGCATAAGGTTGTAAGTATTCAAACCGGAATTTTCGTAGAAGATTTCAGATGAGCCGGAAACTATGCCCGCAAATAGTTGAAGGTATTGAATCTTATACTCCGATAATATTCCGCATCATTTTACCTTTTTAGGCAAACACCGATTGTACGGGTCGAATGAGTATAAGTGCTCTAATGAAGTGTACGCCCGCTATACGCCAATTGGCGCATTTACACCACACCGATGCATTTGATGAATACTTGCAAATGGGTGAAAGTACTTCAAAGGCTCGCCTTGATAATTTTAACAAATGCATTATTGATTTGTTTATGCCGAGTATTTAAGAAAACCAACATGGGCCGACATTCAAAAAATTTATCAACATCATGAAGAAAAACATGGTTTTCCGGAATGCTTGGTAGCATTGATCGATGCACCGGAATGGAAAAATTGTCCGTGATTGGCAAGGCCATTTTGCTAGGGGTGATAAAAATACCCAACAATTATGCTTGAAGTCTGTTTCTCAAGATTTATGGATCCGCATGTATTTTTGGGATGGCGGGGCAAATAACGATGTCAATGTTTTAGATAACTCTCCGTTATTCGACGACCTTCTTGCCGACAATGCCCCAAAAGCACCTTATATGGTTAACGGAACTAGGTATGAACAGGGTATTACTTGGCTTATGGAATTTATCCACAGGCAACTTTCACAAATCCTTCACGGCAACAATCGATGAAAACATACGTATTTTAAAAGGAGACAAGAAAGTGCCCAAAAGATGTTGAACGTGCTTTTGGTGTTCTTCAAGGCCGTTGGGGTATACTACAACAACCTAAGACGTCAATTTGAAATTGCCACGATACGTAGAATCATGTATTGTTGCATTATTATGCATAACATGATTATAAAGATCAAAATTTGCTTTACGTGACTATAACGAATCGTGGGTGGATCCACAAGAAATTTGAGGCAACGAAGATGGGTTGAAAGATGTGATACGACAACAGTAAGGCAAAAGAAATACACGACCGACAAACACATACCCAACTCCAACAGACCTTATGGAGCATGTTTGATGTAAGAATCTTGAACGATATGGACAACAACAAGAGAACGACGAGGATGAATAAGTATTTGCTATGTTTTTTTTAATTGCGGTGTGTGTGTGTGTGTGTTTTTTTTTTTATTTCGTTGTATTTTTTTTTTTTTTTCGTTGTATTTTTTTTAGTCTCAGATTGTAATATGTTTTAAGTTTTAATGAAATGTTTGTTTTAGTTTAAAAATGAAGTGTATGATTTAGTTTAGGTTGAAATTGAAAATATGAAATATTAGTAGTGTTATGGTGTTATTTGGATGTTATTGTTGTGGGTGTTTTTGAGGACGTTAATGTTAAATGGTAAAAGTTCGATGCCATACCGACGCGACGTGTTATTGGTGTTATGGTGTTATTGTTGGGAGTGCTCTTATGGCATGTTGTTGACTCACTTCTTTCATTATGTCGTGAACTTGTTTCCACATCTTCGAGGTCCTCGATACTCATTTGTTGATCAAGTTATGGATCCATTAAGTCAATCAACCTTCTTTGTCCTCTCGCATTGTGAATCATCATCTCAATTGGAAAATGATAACGATAAGATCACCTATTATGATGTGTCATCGAGTGATAATGATGAATAGGAGTTCAAGACGCTATATGGGTTTAGGAAACTACGTAAATCAACATTTGGTGTATTGATGACAAACAATGGTTGATGGTAGATGTTTATGACTACGTGTACTTGAACTATATGGTAGGATACTTTTAACTTATATGTTTATGTGCTAAACTTGAATTATGTAGTTTAGGATGTTTATTTATCATAGTTTAGATGTTTTATATGTTTCTTGTCTTTAAGTCCATACATTGCATGAAAACATGTTTTGGGGAGTCATTTTGTCATTCTTAGGTCTAGATCACTTATGCATATTTTCAGAGCGACAATTTGTACTAAAAAAAAAAAATGTGTTAAATGGCAAGAACTTTAAAAGATTTGAAGCACATTTGCCCCTCATTTTTTGAAATGGGATGTATTGCCCATTTGAAGTTAAATAGGCATAATGCTTTTCTCGAACATTATATTGTTTTAAAAGAAAACTTATATTTAATTTTTAAATATAAATGAGGTATTACGTTCGAGGAATTTATTTCGTCGTTTTGGGTCTTTTAAAAAGCGATTCGTATAATATGAGACCGTTTGGTCCATGCCCGTTTAGCCCGCGCCCGTTTGACCCATAGCCCGTTTGACCCGTAGCCCGTGCCCGCCCGTTTTGCCACCTCTAATATTTCCTGTCCATTTTTTTGAGTTTTCACGGATGCGGATCCCTTATAAAGGATCTGACAATGTTACTAAAGGATCCTTAGCATGTTAAACGTGTCCAACTCAAAACCTATACTGGACGAATATGCGAATCTTCTATAGAGTATCCGTCCGTGTGAATAATGGATCCGCCAGTTAGCAGATTTTCAAATATTCTTTTTAAACTTTTAGCACTTTCACACATTTTCATAATCCTCCTCCTAATTCTTTAGGATAAAAAATTAAACCCACTAAATCCAAAAATCTTAGGTTAATACATTACACAATTTATCCTTTATAATCACCTCCTTCATTCACCAATTGCTTGCACATCCTAGATCTCAATCTTGTTTCTTCTTCTTCATCCACCATGACCTACTCTTCCAAATCCTCCTCCACATTCATAAAAAATAATAAAACTGCAAGAATAAGAGATGGAAAACCTCACATTATCTACTTTTGCACATCTAGTGAAAATAACTTTTGCACAACTACATGATCTCCACTACCATCTCAACAATCACATAGTCTACTTAGCGCTCAATCTAAGACACCAACCTTGCAAAGAGATAACTCATCACCCTTCAACACCTCTCCTTCCATAAACTCACCTTCACCAATCAATGTCGGTGTGCTTTTTACTCCTCCAACAACAAAAGTGTCACCATTGGAGCCTCATCACACTCTTCTCAACCTCCAAACCCTTTCATCAACAAAATCAATGAAGCTCTTATAATGACTTCTCACCATCCTTGTGACAACCGTCAGTTTTCAGGTAAGTCAAGACATTTGACCGAACCTTTGATAAACTAGTTAACGTATGTGCTTATGTGTTTATGTACGTAATGTGTCATAGCAAGTGATTCGTAGAAACTTTTTAATATAGCTATCATATGTATATATGATATTATATGCTATGTGTATTCCCAAATTACTCACATTTCTTTAAAACGTTGATCTCATTTCAATTAAGTGCATTTTGAGGACTTTACGACAATTATCGAATTCACGGTGTTGGTTTAAGCCCATTAAACAATTTTATAAAGGATATAAACAATATTTATTTATGATGACAACAATTATATAAAGATTTATACGTGTATTTTTATTTTTTAGAATTCATTTCCTAATTATATATTGTTTTGAGTCATTTTACGACAAAACGGGAAGTAACGGGTCGTAATTAGCAACTAGAAATTTTTGTGAATTATCAAATGAGTATAATAAGTAAAATTATATGTATATAAATAAAACGGGTAGCCGGTTTGGGTAAAAAGAGAGAGAAAAAATAATTAGTTTAGATAAAAACCAATACTTATCAACTACAAACACATCCCTATACCCTTTTTAAGCAAAACAATCGACCATAATCCCCCTATATTCAGTCGAACTAAGAAGAAAAAAATAACGAGAGTCCAATAGAGAAAAAAGAATCAAGCCTGCGGTTTTAAGTTTAAAGTTTTGGTTAGTTTTCACTTCCTAATTATTTACTTTTAAGTTTTAATTCCTTAAATTAATTTATTAACTTGCATGGATGGTTAGTTTTCAAAATAAGTTTAATTTACTGTGAATTTGATATTAGGATTGATAAAACCATTTTATAAAACGTTTAGATGATGGTTAGAAGGATTAAACGTGTTAGGGTTTGTAGAACATTGAATTATATTAGAGCAGAATTTTATGTCGCGTTGTATAGACCATATCTCGAGTTATACAATAGTTTTTAAGGTGTTTCTTGAGCCTATAATTAATTTCAACTAGTCTACTAACTGATCCAATTGGTTTGGATTCGATCCGAATTGATTTGGTTGTTCAAATAATTAAAAAAAAAAATCGTTTGTCAAAGCTGAGTTTTTGGGACAATTCTAGACCATATTGCGGAGTTTTTTTCTCATAAACTATAATGAGTTAGTACCTATTTTAGCAGAGACATGTAATATATGTCTATTAACTACAATACTATTTTTAGATTTTTCTAGAAGGTTTTGGTATTTTAAAAAATTGCAAACTTTCTATGTGCACAATCAGGTCAAATTCTGACTAGTTGTGATAAACGATTTTTTACGAAATAGTTTCACTATGAGATAAAATATAGGAAAATTATTGGAGATACTTAACACATGTAGGTACTTTTGATAAAAATTTGGGAACCTCGGTAGGTCAATAAGGGTGGTTTAAAAATTCGTAAAAGTGAACCATAATTTGATAAATTAAGATTTCATCTATCTAAGGTGGACTTATAACTAGACACCAACACTTAATGAATTTACACATGTACTTTTGGATTTCAAGTAGTATGTCATAGGGGAATGATTATTTAATCACTTCCAATCCATCTTATGTGAGTTACAGTGATAAGGCTATAAGCCTTGATCACTCGTAACTTATATCGTTTATGTTGTTCTATATGATAGTTCAAGATTTGTGCATCATATCTAAGTAGTGATTTCAGTGGAGTTTGTGGCCCATAATTTTTACTCGTATTTGTTTTCTCAAGGTGGAAAATGATACTTAACTGTTTTCCAAATGTTTTCATTTTGTGCTTAATTATTGTTTTCGTTATGAACAACTATGTGTATATGATATGCTAAAGTAGTGTAGATGCGTATGATCCTACAGTTGCGACTATTGGGAAACCTATTATTTACCAACAATGTTTAGCCCTAGATAGAAGGAAGCTGTTTGGAAACCACATATGTGGGACAATAGTTCACTGCGATGACTGTTGTTTGGGTCTGTTAGCAATGATCACTGAGGTGATTGGTTTACAAGTTTGAGTACAAGTGTTCATTTTATCTCACTGACTGCTATGTTGTATTATACTACATTGTCCGTTGTTTTACAATTGCTATGATGTGACACGCAAAACTTTGGGTTAACTTTTATGATTAAACCCACACTCACCAAGTTATATATATATATATATATATATATATATATATATATATATATATATATATACACACACACACACTAGATTGAAGCACCAACGGGCGGCATGACTTATAATTATTTGTTTTTGTTTTTGTTAGCGTAAATATTGTTAATACAAATAAGCCGTAAAAACGCTTATTTATATTTTACGATCTTCTAATGTTTTGTCGATAACATACGTAAAATCATTTTAACGAAACAAATAAAATACGTAAATGGTTTGAACTAATAGTTTCTAACATATTCACATTTTCACATAAAACACTAAAACAAGTATAAGTGATTTTATGATTTAATATTACATATGTACAACAACTAGTGTTTACATATTTGGGTAAAATATACACATAACTAGTATGTAGTATATTGGGTAATATAAATGGGTAGAAACTTAAGTATCATAACCCATTGGGCAAATACATTTAATGTAGTTGGTACAACCCAAAGCCCATGACCCATGGAGCTTGACCCATAACCCATTGCATGACATCATGCTTATATTATATATGGATAATATCCATAACCCATGGTATTGACCCATACCCAATGTTTAGATACATTGAACCCTTGGTGAGCACTCAAAAGATACATTGTATCTAGCTAAAGACCCATGGATCAACCCATAACCCATGACCCATAACCAAAATACCCATGGGCAAAGAGGAGCGTCCCACGGATCCCTAGCCTTAAGCTAGCCGGATCCCTTGTGGGAGGGATCCGCGGGATCCGGGGAAAAGTAGAAAGTTTCATCTATAAATAGAGAGCCATTTCTTCCTTTCTACTCACCACTTTACATATATACTTCCCCAAGTATTATAACCCTCTAACCTCAGATCCAAGTGATCTATGTAGTTTGTCTTTGTTTTTGTGTGATCTTCTAGGTTCCTCTTAAAGGCGAGATCACCACTTCTTGAAGACGCAAGCTCAAGTCCATGAGTTGCCATAAGCCGTCATCATCAAGACAACTAAGGTTCTCTTGTTGATAGTTCTTACTTTCTCCATAGATGTTGGGTTAAAGGCATTAGTGAAGAATGCCGAAAGTGTCAAGATGAAAGCATTAGTGAAAGGTGCTGATCATCCGTGTCAAAGCATTAGTGAAGAATGCTAAAGGTGTCAAGACGAAGGCATTAGTGAAGGGTGCCAAGCGTTGTGTCTAAGGCATTAGTGAAGGATGCCGAAGAATCAAATCAATTCGCATTTGGGAAGAATGCTTAGGTCGTATAATCGATGAGGTGTATGGTTATACATATAAGTATTTGTTTATTTTCAAGGATGGTGATATCCTTGATGGTATTGTAACAAGGAGTGGATCTCCTTGATATTAGGTGTTGTGTTGTGAAGGGTAGTAGTTCCTCCATAGTAATGGAACTAGGTGCTTAGCCTAGTACCTAATAAAGGGTAGGCGACGTTGTGATAGGATTAGTTCTCCTTGGTGTGAAAGAACTCGGTGGTTAGCCTAGCACCGTATAAAGGGTAGGCGACGTTGTGTTAGGTGTGGTTCGCCTTGGTGTGAAGGAACTCGGTATTTAGCTTTGTACCGGAAAAAGGTTAAGCGACGTTGTGAAGGCTTCTCCGCCATAAGGAGTTGGTGTAGTGCTTACGAACTCTCGAGTAGGTGACTCGGGGAGTGGAGTAGGGCAAGGAAGGTGTCCTTGTAGCCGAACCACTATAAATAACTTGTGTCGTGCTGATGTGCTTCTTACTCTTTATCTTTCATTACACGTTTATATATCTATCTATCAATGTCCAACATAAACAACCAAATAGATTGACATAAGTCGATCTAAATATTTAAAAGGAAGTTTTAAATTGGTAAAACTATTCAACCCCCCTTCTAGTTTTCCACAAATATGTTTTAAAAAATTGCCATAGAATATTATAAGACGATTGGTCGGGCATTTTATAAAAAAATAAAATACAATATATAAAATTACATCGTGTTCTAATGTAATGCATTAAGTACAGTAGTAAAATTAGTACTCACCAGCCTTGGTCATTCCAACTCCACTGTCGATGATGGTCAATGTGTTGTTGGTATTGTCAGGAACAATGTTGATGAAAACTTGAAAAGCTTGCGTTGTCCATCAAACTTACTCTTATCAGTCAAGCTCTCGAAGTGAATTTTGTCCAGAGCCTAAAATGATATAAACTGCTTATATGACAGTTCTTAGAGTTAAAAGGCACAATACTGCAATTAGCTTGCACATATAAAATCATCTTAATTTGTCAATCAAATACTAATACAGTAAGATGTCACTTGACAATTGATTCAAAACAAATTATCACTTATTGGTGGGTTGGATGCCTGATGAGTGTGTAAATACTCATCATTTTGGGTCAATCTGAATCGCAAAACGCTTAAAATGCTCGAAATGCATCAAAATACCGAAAATATTCCAAGATTGCATTTTATATGTTTCAGATGCAAAATGTTTAAAATCGATGAAAATGAGCTAAATTTGCATAATTGGCGCTTTCATCCCCAAGTTTCAAAATTGTCGAAATAGTCCCCGAGTCCTAATTTCAAAGAAAAATCACCAAAGGTCCTTTTTAAATCATAACTTGTCAAAATTAGTCCTTTGGTGAAAAATATCAAAAGTTTTGAGAAATTACAAGTTTGGTCCTCCAAGTTTCAAATTTGGCAAAATTAGTCCTTGGAAAATTGAAAATGTCAAGTTTGGTCCTTGCATTATTGAACATTGTCACTTTTAGTCCTTGGAGCAACTTTGTGAAATTGGCAGAAGTGGTCCCTTGATTTTCAGAAATTGCAAAAGAGGTCATTGTTATTATTAAAACCCTTAATGCCCATTTGGACCCTATCACAAACCATTGTGACCCCCTTGTCATTAACCCATTTGGACCCCCTGCCCATTTGACCCCCCTGCTTACTAATACCCGGTCAAATTTTGGTCAAACAAACCCCTACCCGCCAAAAGTCAGTTTTCCCCCTAGCCCCTGCAAAACCTGCATAAACCCATCCCTCCTCACCTTTCCCACCTTATCACTCCATCTCCTAACAATCCAAATATCATTAATTGTATTCCCTCCTAACACTCAATCTCTCCCAACAGGTCAAATCCCAAATTCCCGCCAAAACTGAATCTATGGCCATTATCTAACTTAGTGATCCAAGGGTCTTAAAAGAAGGTGGGAACTACTCATTTTGGAGAGAGAAAAGCTTTTGGTATATAAGGAAGGAAGAAGAAGCAATGAGAGACAAGTAGTTAGTTTTTACTTTTCTTTGTATGTCGTTTTTTTTAAGTTAACTTAATTAGTGATCTAAAATGTAATTTTAAGCTTTAAATGTGTTAAACTAAAGTCATTGTATCATTGTAATTCACTTTTAAGTAACAATCTAAAGTTTCATTTCAGGTCCAATTTTCAAGTTTCATGTGGAGAATTTCGGTTTCATTGTCCTATGTACAAGCTTCTATTAGCTTAATTTTAAGCTCAAACAAGTTCAATCAAGCTTACTTTAGCTTTTGACAAGCTTTGGAAACAATTTCAAATAACTTTGTTCCATGGTCAATGAAAGTCAATCGAGAAGGAAACTTGGTCAAGGTGTCTTGAAATGGATGATGGTTATTGCAGAGCTTGATAGGGGTTGAAATAGAATAGGTTAGCATAGGATTGGGTTTGGTTTTAGCCTCGATACCGCTTGGACACCATGAGTGATTATCTCAGTTTCATTTTCTCTCCATTTTACTTATTATGCTTATATCTGTTCTTGTAGTCTAGACTAGTTTTAACCTGTTTAAATAGTTGTATTTAGGTCATGTAAACTCAGTTTAAGTGTATGCAAGAGTTATTTTATCAGTTGGTTTATTTCATTTGCAAAACAGTTGCAACAGTGGTGTTTGGATTGGATGCTTAATCTGTTTTAGAGGTTTATGCAGTAGTTAGTACTTGGTGTTTTAGGCTTGTATAACTCTTTTGAGCTCATTTGAGTCAATTACTTGTGCCTGCACACTTTCATAAGTCAAATTCCATTAAACTATCTTAAGATCATAACTGTTGGAGTTTTGTAAGATCAAACTCTTGTTTTATGTTTAGATACCATTAGGATAGCTTGCTCTAGTCTTGGTTCATCATATAACATCATTCTCGCTAAATAAATTGAATCAAAACTCATATAAGTCAACTTTTCGCTTTGTCAAAAGTCAAAATTTGTAGCAAACCTGTTTTGGGCTCAACTAGGAAGAATTTTCATGGATTCATTTCTAGGCCAATCTCAGTGAAACTTTGGGTTTTTAAATTTCAGTAGGTCTATTTCCTTATTATCATTTTTATAGATTTTTGTGATTTTTTTATAACCCTCAAAATTGGTTGACAACATGGACAAAAATGCCCTGTGCAACTGACTCAGTGTTAACTGAGTCTGCACAGGGGTTTTGCAGACCTTGCAGCCAGCTCTTGAGAGCTTGTCCAAGGCTCCTTTTTGGTTTACTAGGTCTCAGCCAGGTCTAGTTCAAGTTCCAAGTACTGGTTTTCAGTTTCAACTTATCTAGTTGCTTATTTTTAAGCCCAAAGTAGGTACCTCAAACTGTTATTAGCACTTGGTCTAAAATCAACCAAATCTTGGTAGTTATCATTCCAGAGGTTTAGATCAGTTCATTATTATTGCATTTTGGTAATTTTAGCTTATCCCGCCTTCCAGATCAAGTTGGTGGCTTTTTGTGGTTGTTGGCTTATTTCTAGGCTTATTTCTAAGCACTTTGCATCATCGCCATATTCCTCCACACAACCACCTGTTTTCCATTTTCTTAGATTCCTAATATTATTTTAGAGTTATCTTGAAATTTTCAGATTTTTCCTGTCCTGTTTGCTATTTTTCTTAATTTAAATTAGTTTTTAAGCATTTTTAATTAGCATTTAATACAATTAATTAAGAAAAGGTTCAAAAAAATAATTTTTCATTTTTCTCAATTTAAGATAAATATAAAAAGCCAAAAAAATATTTTTCTAGATTTTTCTTAGTTAAATTTGTATTTTTAAGTAATTTAAGTAGTTTTAAATAGTTTAAAATTCATAAAAAATAGAAAAATAATCAGAAAAATACAAAAATAGTTTTGAAAATTCTATTTTGTTATTTTAGATTTTTCTAAGTCATAATTTTATTTTTCTAGCTTTATTTCCTATTTTCTTGTATTTTAGGCTAATATTAAATAGTTAAAATAGTTTTAATTAATAATAATTAGATAATTAGTTATAAAAATAATTTTCTTTTTCTATAAATTTTCTTTTATCATTAGGATTGTAAAAATGTCATTTTCATATTTTTAGGACTTATATTGTTTAAGTTTGACATTTTATTTTGTACGTCGCGTAGTTTTTAATTAAGTTTTATAAAAACATAAAAACAAAAACATCATTTTAAAAATAGTGATAGCGTTTATTTAATATTTTTTATCTTTTTAATTTTCTTTAATTTGAATTTAAGCCCCTTTAGTTTATGAGCTTTTCCTTAGTTATAATTGTTCAAAACCCTTTTTCTGTTCAAATCTCGCGATCACTATACGTTTGGTGATTCTTCGCACAGCTCGCTGGGACATAACGACCCGGGGGAAACACTATACTCCCCAGATCTTCATTGCATTTGTGCTTGAACCGTTTTAAGTTTGTTACGGTCGGCCATTCACAAGTGGCCGGCTTGAGTGATAAAACTTGACTGTTCGGGAGCGAATCAAATTTTTGGCGCCACGGGACCTGTCTTGATTATCTTCCGTCTAGCAGATTAGTGATTTGGATACTCACTCCTTGTTTATGCCATCTCGTATGTGTTTACATTTTCTTTTAAAATCAAAACCCAAAAGATTTTCATTCTTTGTTTTTGCATCATGTTTTCAAAACACCAAAATATTCCTCTTTACCCTCTTACCCTTTTGATTCTTTATCCTTTACCCTCTATCCATTTGATTCTAACTTCTTCTATTCTCATGGAATCTCTCGAGAACGACTCGGGACGAGTTGAAAACTTCCGACTTTATCACAAATGTCAAGAATTCGTGTTGTTCGTGATGATCCATTCATTCTGCGTAGGGAATGGAACGAGAAACCGGGGTGACAAAGGACCGTGTACTTCCTCCGATAACGGAAGTACTAACACGTCCAACCTACGGTTATCCAAAATCTAACCCTCAATTGCTCCTAAGCCGCCTAAAATTGATCCTAAACTTTCACGATTTACGGTTAAAAGCAAACATGCGTAATATAAACCGGTGACCAAAGAAGAATGACTTGCCTAATCTTCACGCTTCTCAAGAACCGTAACCAGAGACCATAACGGAAGTGGTGGAAATTGCTAGCTCTCGAGCACACCACTTGTCCCACCTCCGGATTTTTCAAAATGTTCTTCGAGTCTTAATAGTCATTCGGATCACCATGTTGGTTTTGTTGATTCTTTGAATAAACCGATTCCTTATCATAACTCTCAAATGAAATCGCTTATTCCTTGTGTCGGTGTGGTGAGCCTCTTTGGTTCACCTCATCGTTGGTGTACGCGTGTACAATGTGGTAATGATATTCATAACGGAGTTGTTTGTTTTGTGGTTCGAGGAATTCATTTGATTATGATCCTAATCCGAACTCATTTAACGACCCTCAAACTTTTCAAATTACCCACCACACCCGACTTATCTTCATATAATCAACATAATCATGTGAATTTTGTGGAGGTCCTCACCAAGGATTTGAGTGTCAATCCGAAACACGCTTGTCTATGAACAGCTTTCCAAGAATGCTCGTAACTTTGGTTATGACCAAAATCCATATGATTCACCAGCCCAGACTCAAGCTTTACTCTTGTGAGAACTGTGGAGGTCCCCATTTCACTCGATTGTCAAATAGGAATCCATTCCTTGTAACAATCATGACTCTCACATGTTTGACAATTTCCAACCTCCACAAGACCATACTCGGTTCAAACTCCACCGAGCCGTTGTCTCAAGAAATCTCCCAAGATTTTGAAACCATAATGAAAACACTTGATGATATGATTAGTAACTTTAAGAATCAAGTGAGTGGTGAAAAGACCATGGAGAATTGCTTGTCAAGAACCAGAGGCCCGTAAATCTAGGGAAGAATTATTAGTCCTAGAGCAAGCAACTCTAAGACGCTCCCAATTTCTTAAGGCAACTCTATATAATGATGACGAGGAGAGTTTTATCCTTTTAAAGATAATATTTCTCAACTCCCTCGCCGGCTGATATCCAGCAGCTTGAGATTCCATCTCAAACAACTCGCTATCACACCCAAGCTCCCACTCACTCTCACGAACATGGATGAGCATCTTGACACTGCTCTCGAAAAGGAATCGAAGAATTCATAAAGTCTAGTGTTGAGAACCTTGTCCCAATCCCGAGAGAGTCACAGGAACTTTAGACCATATGTGATATTCTTTCCCTCTCGAGTGTTCAAATGATCATTTTGAAACTTTCTCCAATTGTAGCGAAGATTGTGCTTCCTATGGAAACATCGAGTATGTTGAGGCATCACTTCCACAACTGATGTCGATTATCTTCTTGAGGAGTTCACCAATGAACTCACTCACATCAATCCACTCTTTGATTTTGAAGCCGATCCGGGAGAGACCGAAAGTCTCATTGATAATGATCGCTCACTCACTTCTCACCCTAACAAATTCAATAGAGAATGTTGATCACTTTGTTCCGAAACATTCAAAGCTACTTTCACCAATCCTCTATTTGAATTCGACTACGAATTCACTTCAATTTCGAGAATCCACTTTGATACTCGATTGAGGATAGTGATGAGCCCACAATGGAACAAGAGTTCACAATTTCACTTCATGTGAATGATTCTCTTCATAAAGAGTTCTCCGTGAACTCTCTCATGACATATCTCCTCCTAACATGATCATTTCTATTTTGATCTTGAGGATGATATTAGCTCGGAGGAAGGTGTACTTCATCATATGAGTTTGCTTATTAATGATACTACCCTCACCCTTCCTCCCGATATGTCTACATTTGAGGATGAAGAATGGATCCCGATTGTTATCAAAATCTTTCTTCCTTTCCTCAAATATCTTGTGATTTCTCTTCATCTTCACTCCTTCGGAATGAAGACACTATCTTTGACCCCGGCATTTTCATTTATCATTTTGAGCCGGTTCTCTCTATATCTCATCGGTGTGGAACTTTCACGTGCTTCAATGTTTATCCAAACATCTTGAATGAAAGTCCGATGGAGATTGTTTCTTCCACTTTGCTTCCCCATGAACCAATTAATTCGGGTCGAGTCAATCTAGCGACTCAGAATCAAAACAAGAGCTAAACATGGGTTTTCACCCGTGTGTACCACCCTAGTGTGGGGAGTTGCCCACATATTTTATATATATAAGTTTTCTAAAAAAAAAAAAAAAAAAAAAAAAAAAAACTTTCTAAATAAATGGCCTTAGTATTTCCTTTACGTTCTATGTTTCAAGATAACCGCGGTACTTTGAATATTGAGGGCAATATTCATTTCTAAGTGTGGGGAATTCTCACAAATTTTATCATGTAATTATACCGCCTGATTCTGCTTTTGGCCAAAATTTTTTTGGAGTGTTTTTGACTTACTCAATTGGTTATCATCCGCCATGTCTAAAAAACAAAAGGATTGGCTAATCCAGAGCAAACGGCTCTTGGTAAAGATATCTCAAACCCGTTGACGGCTTGCAATTTGCCCAAAATTGTATGGTATTCATTTCACCATATCCTTAAAAGTGAAGAGTCACTAGCCCGCAAGTTTATGGCTTGTGGTAAAGGCGTGGAAAACCATAATTGGTAATCGATCACCAAACATAATATTGATAATTTATCTAAGAGTTGGCTAGTCCAGAGCAAACGGCTTCTAGTAAAGACAAATCAAACCGTTGAAAGTTGGTGGTTTGCTCAAAATCACATGGTTATCGGTGTACCATGGTTCTTACTTGAACCGAAACATTTGGCTACCCGTAGTAATGGCTTTTGGTAAAGAGATTCAAACCATTAAGTTTTCTCAAAAGATTGCTAGGGACTAGCAATAGTTTAGTGTGGGATTGATGAGTGTGTAAATACTCATCATTTTGGGTCAATCTCAATTGCAAAACGCTTAAAATGCTCGAATGCATCAAAATATCGAAAATATTCCAAAATTACATTTTATATGTTTCGGATGCAAAATGTTTATAATCGATGAAAATGAGCTAAATTTGCATAATTGGCGCTTCAGTCCCCAAGTTTCAAAATTGTCGAAATAGTCCCCGAGTCCTAATTTCAAAGAAAAATCACCAAAGGTCCTTTTAAATCATAACTTGTCAAAATTAGTCCTTTGGTGAAAAATATCAAAAGTTTTGAGAAATTACAAGTTTGGTCCTCCAAGTTTCAAATTTGGCAAAATTAGTCCTTGAAAATTGAAAATGTCAAGTTTGGTCCTTGCATTATTGAACATTGTCACTTTTAGTCCTTGAGCAACTTTGTGAAATTGGCGAAGTGGTCCCTTGATTTTCAGAAATTGCAAAAGAGGTCATTGTTATTATTAAAACCCTTAATGCCCATTTGGACCCTATCACAAACCATTGTGACCCCCTGTCATTAACCCATTTGGACCCCCTGCTTACTAATACCCGGTCAAATTTTGGTCAAACAAACCCCTACCGCCAAAAGCTGTCTTCCCCAGCTAGCCCTGCAAAACCCAGACAAACCCATCCCCCCTCCTCACCTTTCCCACCTTATCACTCCATCTCCTAACAATCCAAATATCATTAATTGTATTCCCTCCTAACACTCAATCTCTCCCAACAGGTCAAATCCCAAATTCCCGCCAAAACTGAATCTATGGCCATTATCTAACTTAGTGATCCAAGGGTCCTAAAAGAAGGTGGGAACTGCTCATTTTGGAGAGAGAAAAGCTTTTGGTATATAAGGAAGGAAGAAGAAGCAATGAGAGACAAGTAGTTAGTTTTTACTTTTCTTTGTATGTCGTTTTTTTTAAGTTAACTTAATTAGTGATCTAAAATGTAATTTTAAGCTTTAAATGTGTTAAACTAAAGTCATTGTATCATTGTAATTCACTTTTAAGTAACAATCTAAAGTTTCATTTCGGCCCAATTTTCAAGTTTATCAGGAGAATTTCGTTTCATTGTCCTATGTACAAGCTTCTATTAGCTTAATTTTAAGCTCAAACAAGTTCAATCAAGCTTACTTTAGCTTTTGACAAGCTTTGGAAACAATTTCAAATAACTTTGTTCCATGGTCAATGAAAGTCAATCGAGAAGGAAATTTGGTCAAGCAGTGTCTTGAAATGGATGATGGTTATTGCAGAGCTTGATAGGGTTGAAATAGAATAGGTTAGATAGGATTGGGTTTGGTTTAGCCTGCATACCGCTTGGACACCGTGAGTGATTATCTCGGCCATTTTCTCCATTTTACTTATTATGCTTATATCTCGTCTTGTAGTCTAGACTAGTTTTAACCTATTTAAATAGTTGTATTTAGGTCATGTAAACTCGGTTTAAGTGTATGCAAGAGTTATTTTATCAGTTGGTTTATTTCATTTGCAAAACAGTTGCAATAGTGGTGTTTGGATTGGATGCTTAATCTGTTTTAGAGGTTTATGCAGTAGTTACTACTTGGTGTTTTAGGCTTGTATAACTCTTTTGAGCTCATTTGAGTCAATTACTTGTGCCTGCACACTTTCATAAGTCAAATTCCATTAAACTATCTTAAGATCATAACTGTTGGAGTTTTGTAAGATCAAACTCTTGTTTTATGTTTAGATACCATTAGGATAGCTTGCTCTAGTCTTGGTTCATCATATAACATCATTCTCGCTAAATAAATTGAATCAAAACTCATATAAGTCAACTTTTCAGTTTTGTCAAAAGTCAAAAATTTGTAGCAAAACTGTTTTGGGCTCAACTAGGAAGAATTTTCATGGATTCATTTCTAGGCCAATCTCAGTGAAACTTTGGGTTTTTAAATTTCAGTAGGTCTATTTCCTTATTATCATTTTTATAAATTTTCGTGATTTTTTTATAACCCTCAAAATTGGTTGACAACATGGACAAAAATGCCCTGTGCAATTGACTTAGTGTTAACTGAGTCTGCACAGGGTTTTGAGACCTTTGCACCAGACTCTTGAGAGATTGTTCAAGGCTCCTTTTTGGTTTACTAGGTCTCAGCCAGGTCTAGTTCAAGTTCCAAGTACTGGTTTCCAGTTTCAGCTTATCTAGTTGCTTATTTTTAAGCCCAAAGTAGGTACCTCAAACTGTTATTAGCACTTGGTCTAAAATCAACCAAATCTTGGTAGTTATCATTCCAGAGGTTTAGAGCAGTTCATTATTATTTCATTTTGGTAATTTTAGCTTATCCCAGCTTCTGTATCAAGTTGGTGGCTTTTTGTGGTTGTTGGCTTATTTCTAGTGCTTATTTCTAAGCACTTTGCACATCAGTTTCATATTCCTCAACACAACCACCTGTTTTTCCATTTTTCTTAGATTCCTAATATTATTTTAGAGTTATCTTGAAATTTTCAGATTTTTCCTGTCTGTTTTCTATTTTTCTTAATTTAAATTAGTTTTAAGCATTTTTAATTAGCATTTAATACAATTAATAAAGAAAAGGTTCAAAAATAATTTTCATTTTTCTTAAGTTAAGATAAATATAAAAGCCAAAAAATATTTTTCTAGATTTTTCTTAGTTAAATTTGTATTTTAAGTAATTTAAGTAGTTTTAAATAGTTTAAAATTCATAAAAAATAGAAAAATAATCAGAAAAATATAAAAATAGTTTTGAAAATTCTATTTTGTTATTTTAGATTTTTCTAAGTCATAATTTTATTTTTCTAGTTTTATTTCCTATTTTCTTGTATTTTAGGCTAATATTAAATAGTTAAAAATAGTTTTTAATTAATAATAATTAGATAATTAGTTTTAAAAATAATTTTCTTTTTCTATAAATTTTCTTTTATCATTAGGATTGTAAAAATGTCATTTTCATATTTTTAGGACTTATATTGTTTAAGTTTGACATTTTATTTCAGACGTCACGTAGTTTTTAATTAAGTTTTATAAAACATAAAACAAAAACATCATTTTAAAAATAGTGATAGCGTTTATTTAATATTTTTTATCTTTTAATTTTCTTTAATTTGCATTTAAGCCCTTTAGTTTATGAGCTTTTCCTTAGTTATAATTGTTCAAACCTTTTCTCGTTCAAATCTCGCGATCACTATATCGTTTGGTGATTCTTCGCACATTACCGGGACATAACGACCTGGGAAACACTATACTCCTGTGATCTTCATTGCATTCGTGCTTGAACCGCTTTTAAGTTTGTTACGGTCGGCCATTCATGTGGCCATTGAGTGATAAAACTCGATTGTCGGGAGCGAATCAATGCCACAAGTGGTTATAGGTCATGAAGATGCATTCAAGAAATAGGAAGCAAAATGCTAATAGTAAGAATTTTTACATGGTATCATGTAAATTACGGTGCTAAATGCTAATATCAAAATGCATATCTGAATTCTAGAAATTGCAATGAGGAAGCAATTATCGCCGTTTAGACACAGGGTTCATGTCTTTTTGTATCACTTTTTGTGTCTTTCCTTGATCATGATAAGCACAATACAATCAGGAATATAAGGTCCTCACAAGAGTATAGATATTCTAGTGATGTACTTCCTATTAATGATTTGATAAACCAAAACTACACAAATTTCTTCTGTTTTCACTAATTCCTTTTGGTGGTTCAGCGGTTTGGTAGCAAGCTGCATTGATAAAGTACTGGCACCATAATGTGACCTTTAGTCAAATCCAAGATCAAAACTTGGGAAGTCGTATGTTGAGTTTGTATGCTCAAAACCCTTCCTTATGTCATTAGAGGCATTATGCACGCTGGAGTCAACTGTCATGTTAGCACCATAAATCTACATTATAGCAAAACAAAAGTCAACAATTTGATAGATCCCAGTACACAAAAATTTGAAGGGGGCTTTTGCAGATAACCAAGCAGTTGCCACATGAATCAGTCATGGACAATACACAAGCACCCTCATGAACATATACAGTCCACTTACATGCATATCAACATATGGCTACATAAGGTTAAGTATGCAAATAATCTACTACAAGTAAAACGATATGTGTAGGAATAAGTAAAGAGGAAACATTGAAGAAGTACCTCAGTGTTACTTTGATCTTTGTTTTCTTTAGCTGGCTCATTACAGTTTAAGGACGATGTTCCTGCAAGAGATACACATTTCTACATCAGGAATCACTGATCAGTGCACACATATTTATCCCAAAGCACTTCCCTTAAGGTAAAGAAAATAAGAGCATATGACATAGCTCGAACACAGGTGATAAAATGATCACCTCTAAAAAACGACTCTATAGGGATTTTAGAGATGCAAACACTGTTTATAAGGGTGTTTGGATGCAAAAATATGATATAATTTGATACATCATATTAATACACTCTATACATGACTGTAATTATTAACTAAAAGCAAACGTGTCAAGTAAGTCTAGAACACGTGCATTTCGGATTATAATGTTACACCTAATAATCGCTTTATTGAGACGCTTTAATGTTTTTAACGCTATACCTCTTTAGACACTTTTTAACATATGGTAACTCAAACTAAAAGTAAGAAAGAAAAAGAAGAAGATTGAAAGCATATGGTAAACTCACATAATAGTCGTGGCTCATGCTTATTTACCCAACTTAACTCATCAATTAGCCTTTACATCTCTGCCATTGAAAGAAGCATACTGTAAATGTCCAAAAAAAAAAAAAAAATAAAAAAAAAAAACTCTTAAATTACGTACAAAAACCATAGAAGCATATACGTCCATGTGTCTAACATTGGTTTCTTTTCTACATTCATCTGGTAATGTCAGCCTCGATACCCTCTTTACATTTACCATTTTGAAAAAAAAATGCAGAACCCAATATAGTGGAAAGTAGATCATTCACAATAATTTTTTACCGTTAAGAAAACACAAGCATATGAATATTTAAGGCGTGACACCGAAAAAATTATGGATGGCAAAGTCCTCCTCCATGTAATTTCCCATGCCTAATTTACGCACTCTGACCAACACAATCAATTAGATGTGGTGCTAATTAACTTAAATGAGGTAAGTCTAGGTTGTTTATACACAACGGACAAAATTTAAAGAGTAAGAAAGAAAAAAAACTACCATTCATGGGCTCAAACACAAAATGATAATTGTGAGCATATTAGCACCGAACCTATGAGAGCTCAAAAGTTGGACGATTAAAGATATTAGTTGTGAACGCACCTCCGAACTAACCTCCGAACCCACCCCATGAACCCAACCCCGAACCTACCACCAACCAAGAGGAATCAATCTAATGTCTACAAAGCGAAGTTGAGGAATATAGAACTTATCGATAGTAGAGCCACTTCATCCTAGCGATCATATAATAAAGTGTCATAAAATTATGCATGTGCGATTCTCAATGAATGATTGTATTTTTATTTCTTACCCATCGCCTCTTTCGTAGAATCTATTATCACTCTAAACACGCTTATGCTTTCGCCTTAGTTGATTCGTACCCTTTTTTCGCCTTCTCTTTGGCCCATTCTAACAACCCTTAACTTCCCCTATAGCTTATATAAGTTAATTAGCTCTTTTTTTTTAACTGGATAAGCTCATAAGCAATAAAAAACAGTTATTGAGATGTCACATAAACTTCAAAAATTGAAGGCCATCGAGATTCAGCAGATTCTTCAGTGTTATTGATTTCATATATAGTATCACAAAATTCAAATCTTAGTCCCATATAACATACCATCACGAATAGGCTTGTTGTTGCTATACGATGACATAACTTTATCTGTGGCATAATTTCTGACCTTTGAGTCAGTATCTTGCAACGAATAAGTTGTTTTCGGAGGTTCTCCTAGAAATATAAGACATAGATTTTAGAAACTGATTTTCATAACTGGAAGATATGACAAGAAAACAATAGCCAATCAAAACCAGTAATAAGAAAAACAACATAATATCTATTATGCAGAATTATAGACCTTAAAGAGACTGCATACAATAACAATCTGAACGAATAATTTTTGGCTATTAAATATGACAGTTTATGGAGTTTTGCAACATTACAGAACGCACTTAAACTTCAAAAATCAAAGGCCAGCCTGAGGTTTAGCAGAGTCTTCAGTGTTATTGCTTTCATATACTATAGCACAAAACTCAAACAGTCAAATGTTAATTCCAATTTACATACCATCACGAATAGGCTTGTCGTTTATCTACTTTTACAGAGCACATATTATGCAGATGATAAAAGAGTGTAGCATACCTAGCTTTATCTCTTAAGAGGAGTTCACTCATGACATTTGAGTCGTAAAACATCTCGAGACCATTCATCTCCTTTCGAAGAATGAGCAAGGCCTTTTGAGGCTCATTACTGTAAAATAAATCAAAAAACTGTTTGAGTAATTTAACACAATCAACAGAGCTAAGTTAAAGTCACCGAGCAAGGAATTCAAATACTAAATTATGGTTTAACCAAAAATTAAGTACCTTTAAATTCAATCCACGCTTACAAAAGTCATGATCTTTAGAGGAGATGGCTGAGAAATTCATGATATTAGGGTTATAAGAAAAGTAAAATTCCAATAGAATAATAATTTTCTTCTTTGAGAATTCAATCTTAGCTAATGAAGAACAAAGAACTGTAATTGCTACCTTCTTTATCGGCGTGATTAGACCTCCAATAAATCTAGGAGGCGTATAGTTAATTCCTACACCAAAAACTGAAACAATTTACTTCACCAATAAATACCCACACACATTACATCATCAACTTATTTATCAAACAACCATATTAATGAAATTGAGAAAAGTACCGTGGCTAGATTAAAAAGAGGTGGAGCTTCTTTATGAATCATTTATGCGTGTTTTAGGGTTCCAGTTTGAATGATATTAGGGTTCTAGAGATACAGTGAATGAATTGGGTAATATTTATAGAATAAATATTGAGTTTCCTAAGTTGTAGGATTTTCAATTCTGGTATTAATTTTTTGTTGAACATTATATTTATGGTTTTGGAAGATATATCTCAAAAAATAAGTTGCTCTAGTGGTAAGCATACTCATTACTGTATTAGCAAATCCTAGGTTCGAATCCTGTTAACTACATTTTAAAAAAATTAATGCATAGCTAATTAAATTTCGAAATTAATTGCTTAGGTGGACAACTTATGATGACATGGCACTAAAAACAATTACATGGCAATGAGGTGGACATTTGTGGAATAATCTACGTGTCATGCCTCATGTTATATATATATATATATATATATATATATATATATATATATATATATATATATATATATATATATATATATATATATATATATATATATATATATATATATATAATAATCAAATACGAGTTTTTCACATATTTTACATGAGTTGATGAAGTATATAAGTTTACAAAAACTTTCTAAAAGTTACACTTTAAACCCTTAAGTTTCAAAAAGTTATCGTAAATATTTTTGCAAGTTTAGTCCCTAATCACATATTTACATCTTATATCCTAAAAATTTTTGTTTTAACAATTATAAACCCTTATTAAAACAGTTTATTGGCATCATTTATCCTATATATATTGCTTGTTTTGTATTATTTTATATGAGAATTGATACTTAATCGCTTTTTGTAAATCTCAGTTGAAAACAAGCATTTGATGAAAGTTAGTTATTTTGGACGTAAAATGGAGCAAAACGAATCATATTTGGTAAAGTCTGCTAAACTGAAGGAAGATACATCGTGTCATTCTAGATAGATACGCCGTACATCAACACTTAGACGTATGTGAAGACCATTGCATGACTTTAAAGAATACGTCATATGGAATTCTTCTATGCGCCGTATATGAAACCTTGATCAACACAGAGATCTGACTTATTTGCTCAAGATACGCCGCATAACTACTTCTACATGCACCGTATCAACCTGAAGACTTCACCAAGAAATACCAAGATTAGAAGACACATACGTCGTATCATAACTGAAGATCCGCCGTATCATGTGGCGGTGTATGAATATTCTAGAATAAAATAATCTTGGACCCCACGCGAAGTTACCTAGATACTGCGTATTGAGTAAACTGATACGCCGTATCGATGTCGTTTCCAGAAAGTATAAATACCGGAACAACAACCTCATTCTACACACACATATATACAAAGAATTCCACAGAAAAGAGGCGACGACCAGATCACACTATGCATAACCAGAAGAAGGAATCAGAGGCATAAGTAGGTCCTGTCAGGGCTATTTAATTCATAAGTAGATTTCACTGTAATTGTACTCTTTAATCCATCAGGATGCGTGCCTTGTATCCAACGTTTGACTCGCATTTAATAAAAGCTTTCCCATCGATTATAAGTTTATTTGATGTTTATTTGGATGTTCATGTGTATGCTTTGATTACCTCTTGCTTATCGTGGCTTGTTTTGCGCTGCCATCGCCCCCACAATTACTTCATTAACATCTTAGGATAGTTGATGTAAGCCTTAACATGATAAATAATTTAACTAAGTAATCATTAAGTTTGCACTTAGTACAGATTCAAGATTAGTTGTGACAGAGCTTTTCGGTAATAATACTTAAAACTGAATCTAGGGTATTTAGCTAAGCTAAATGTAGGAAAGAATACGCTCACACGAACAACCAACGAGAAAGACCAAAATTAGTACTCATCTTATATAGCTAAGCAATTAAGTGAATATAATCTACTTTACTATCGAACATGCCTCTTATTTGTCATCTGTTTTCTATCTATGTATGTGTGTGTCTATCACCTTGTTACTTTTAGTTTTACTTAATCAAAAAATCATGCCAGTCTCATCAGGCTAAAAACCCCCTTGCGTTAGATTAGGTTTAATTAGACTAACCATAAGATTAAAATACTGATAGATATTTAAGTGTTGACGTTCCACTCTTAGTGATCGACACTCTACTTACCAACTAAGCTACGTTGATCGGGTATACTGCTCATTAATGTTTGTTATAGGTTAAGTCGGCTAAATATAAATGTAAAACTTGATAACAATAATTTACCTATACACAACAAAACACATCAACAGTTTTTACCTCCTAAAGTCAAAAGTTTTGCATTTTTAGTCCAAAAGTAAAGTTTTGTAAAATTTGATTTTCTTTTCAACGAAATAGCTTTTTTCATCTTATTTTAAGCTTATTTATTAGCTTATTACATGAATGGGCTGTTTGGTTAGGTTAATGGGCCGTAAGACCCAATATGGGCTCGTTTAGTTTAGAAATAATTCAAAATGTTTAAGGTTCGTTTAGTTATGTTTTAAAAGTGTTTTTAGCTTATACAATTGCTTATACTCAACTTATTAACTGCTTAATGGTCTGGGATTGTTTGGATCTTGCGTGAACAAATAGATTGGGCAATATGGCCCAACTGTGGCGCGTTTGGTTTTGAAAGAAAATGGGTATGTTTGGTTTGCGAATAAAAATGAACAAGGCATGCATATATGTTAAGTGTTGCCAAAAACTAGTTTCCTCCTATCCACACAAGCTTAATACGACACAAGTGATCCCACAAATGTATGAATCTTATCCTTATATAAAATTGTGTGTATAAAGGGTCAATATGGCATTTTAACGTGTGATATATAACTCTTGTTACAAATCAAACTTATCATACATATGGAAAAAGAGAGAATAATACTTACACACCAATATAGGTGATGAAGAACACGTATAGACAAGAACGAGACCCAAGAAACACGATTAGAACTCGTTGGTTTTCCCAAAACATACCCCGTAACTAAACAACCCAATGCAACCTTTCACCCTTAGTTTTCGATACACAAGTTATTTCCTTTCTTTCCTAAGTGACTTCAACAACGAGTAAATGAACGAGCTTTTGAGAGTGTTTGAATGTGATAGAAGAGTTGTGAGAAGTGAGGCTAAGAGTAAGGGCTTATATAGCCAAGGAATGTAAAGTTTCTTCATTAGTTTATACTTGCTTACATGGGAGAAGAGTTAAGAAAAAGTGTTTGGGGTTTGTTTTCAAGCGTGCATGTGCTCAGATGCAAATATGGGCATGGTTAGGAGGTGTCTACTCGTGTAAGGTGAGAAAGAACATATTACACCATGGTTTAAGATGTCAAAGGTAGCTTGGGTTAGTCAAAGTACATCTTTAGGCTATTATTTAAATGCTAAGGTGGCTAGTGTGTTTATGTTTGTGTCAGTCAACACGCAAAGGATAGAAAGAAAAATAAATTTGTGAGTTTAAGAGTGTACATGCTTCTTTTTGCATGCTACAAACCAACAAGTTCTAAGGGTGTGTCCATTTTTGTGTTCGTTCGCTGGTATACCCAACAAAAATATAATACCAAAATGTTGTGGGCTAAAGGAGTGGATTTGGCCCTAAGTTAAAATTTGAGGTGCGTTTGGGCTAAATAAACCGGGCCAAGCACAAGAAAAAAAATATAGAAGATGTGCGTTTGGTTAGACCAAGCCCAAGAGAGAGAGAAAAAAATATAAATAGAAATTAAATAAAAATAATAAATTAATTATTTTAAATGAGAAGTGGTAAATTTGGTCGTGTCAAAATGATTCGGAACATACTTGTCGTTTCTGGAATGGTTTGTGTTACGTTTGCGAGATAGTTTGAGACATCTCGTTATTCATAAAAAAAATATGGTACCAAAATTGGCATTGGTTCGCATTTACATTCGTTGACATGTTGATTTTATGGGTGCTTACAATGTCAAAGTTTTGGAGTTGTCAAAATGATGTTATGGTTGTTATAGTAATTTGGTCATCAAGTGGGTCGTTATAGAATTGGACTAAACTTCATGTATTAGGTTAAAGGGGTGTTTGGTTTAAGGTTTATTCCCACCAATTTTGGGGTCAAACGAGTCATTTGCCGTATAATACATTATAGAATGGTTTGTTACAGTTTGTATGATAAATGTATGATGTTTGTACAAGTTATAGTGTTGAATTGAAGTCAAAATGGTTTGAGCTTGAGTGTGAGTTTATTGCAGAATTTCTGCAACAGTCTGTAACATGTGTGACAATACGGTGTATCCAAGTCAATGGATATGGCGTATTGAATCTCAGAGGTGATATGGTGTATCCCTCATTGAGGATATAGAATATCAGCCTCAACACCAATACGACGTATTCATGAATATGGATATGGCGTATTGGTGCAACAGTGGAGGTTTTGTGTTGGTTTTATATTTTTGTGTAAATCGTTTTAAAAGGGGCCTCTAGTATACTTCTTGTAAGTATTTTAAAAGTGTTAATTGTTATAGAATCTTGTCATTTTATATAAGTGCAATAATGAGTCCGTCATAGTCAAATTGTTTCCGCCAAAAAGTTTTAAACTTTAGTCAAATCGTTTATGGGGCGTAACAGACACAACAACTTCTAACATCAAAAAATTAGTTTCTTGGTTTAGCCAAATTACAAAACAGTTTTAGTGCGATCTCATATTCCAAATGGCTGCAAACCACGGTTGTAGTTTATGCCACCTTGTTTTTGCAACACCAAAATCACGACTAACAGAGTAACTGAATCATCATAGCCAAGCAAGTACTATCCAAATCAGATCTACAAAACATATGACAGTCAATGAAATCCCACATCCAGTACACTAGCCCATATCAAATCAGTTGCAAAATACGTTTACATTTTATGGCATGCGGTTTCCACGACGCCAAAACTAAGGCTGAAAATGAATGTTATGTAGTATAATGAGCAAGTCAAAAGATTCAATGAATACTTTATATGCCATCCGATTTTAAACATCAACCATAACCAAACATTCTACTCATTACCCTAACAAAATCCGTTAAAAAATTTGTAGCGTAAACACAAAATGAACATAATTGAACTAAACAACTATGGTTCAAAATAAAATTAACACCTCTAAAAACTCTTTTAGCTAACTGTAATGATATAGCTAGCACATTTACACATATTACCTATAAGTTCTACAAAATCACAACATACTAATTAAATTTTAAACAACAATCAATAAATTAAACTTAATGCCATCCGATTTTTTGCCAGACTAAAATTATGACTTACCAAGTGACCGAATAATCATAGCCAAGCAAATAGTACCCATATTAGCAATAAATTCTGCAAAATCACAACAAGCAAATCAAATATTAAAAAAAAAAAAAAAAAAAACACCTTAAACACAAAATCAACACAATTGAACTAAACAACTCGATTGAAAATAAAATGCAACAACACGCACAAATGCCCTAACACCTCTAATAACTCTTTATCCTATTGTAATGACATATCAAGCACAATTACACCTATCATCCATCAGTTTTGCAAAATGACAATACAATGATTACATTTTAAACAACAATCAATAAAATTAAACTTAATTAGGGTACAAAACATTATATGATATCCGATTTTCTGCCAAACAAAATTATGACTTAACAGGCGACCAAATCATCATAGTCAAGCAAGTATTATGCATACCAGTCATAAATTCTGCAAAATCACAACATGCAAATCTATTTTTTTTTTTAAATTTCAACTTAAATACGAAATGAACACAACTGAACTAAATAACTGTAATTCAAAATAAAATGCAACAACACTTAACAAATACCTAACACCTGTAATATCTCTTTTGGCTAACTGTAATTATATAGCAAGCACAATTATGCATATTAGGCATGAGTACTACAAAATCACAACATGCTAACCAAATTTTAATCAACAATCAATAAAATCAAGCTTAATTAGGTGTTTTACTCATCATTCCTATGAAAACCCCTAAAACAATTCCAGATTTAACCACATAAATCAACAAATCCTAACTAACTATATATTTTTTTTGCATAAAATAAATTTCAAATTTAATTTTCTTACCTGCACCGATTGTGTGTGTGAGAGCTTGTGTATAAAAAACCAAACAATTGAAACGCATATGCCTCTTATGCAAACGGTTCTTAAATCGATAATGGAATACATGTGTACAACATGCAACAAATCATCAAAATCTCTGATAATGTTAAATAGATGTTGTTAATACAAATAAGCCGTAAAAACGTTTATTTATATTTTACGATCTTCTAATGTTTTGTCGATAACAAAAGTAAAATCATATTAACGAAACAAATAAAATACGTAAATGGTTTGAACTAATAGTTTTATAACACACTTACGTTTTCACATAAAACACTATAACAAGATTAAGTGATTTTATATTTTAGATACACATGTACAACAACTAGTGTTTACATATTGGCTTAACAAGTTTAAGTAACTCTATGAGTTAGATACATATGTACAACAACTAGTGTTTACATATTGGGTTAATACATACTTATATTAAGTACACTAAAATGGGTAAAACAAGTATATACTAAAATGGGTAAAAGCAAGTATATACTAAATAGATAAAAACTAGCAAATGGTTTTTGACCCATAACCCATGGTTTTATATATACCACTTACACAAGTTCAATGTATCCTTAAGGTACATTGTATCTAGATTGAAAACCATGGATCAACCCATAACCCATGACCCATGACCCATAACCCAAAATACCCATGGGCAAAGAGGAGCGGACCACGGATCCCTAGCTTTGTGCTAGCCGGATCCCAGTGGAAGGGATCCGTGGGATCCGGGAGCGATGAGGTTTTTCCTCTATAAATAGTGAGCCATTTCTTCATTATATCTCACCCTCTCTAACATACTTTCTCCCCGAGTTAAATCACTAACCGTAGATCCAAGAGATCTATGTTTGTAGTTTTGTTTTGTGTGATCTTTAGGTTCCTCTTAAAGGGAAGATCACCACCTTTGAAGTCGAGCAAGCTCAAGTCCATGAGTTGCCAAGCTTCCTCATCATCAAGGCTATTGAAGTCCTCTTGTTGATGATCCCCTTTCTTCAAAGAAGCGTAGTGTTAAAGACATTAGTGAAATATGTCTCAAGTGTCAAGACGAAGATATTAGTGAAGGGTATCTATCGCTCATAAGATAAGCACTTGTGGTAGGTGCTTAGAAGTCAAGACAAGAAGCATTAGTGAAAGGTGCTTAGAAGTGAAGACACAAGACATTAGTGAAAGGTGTCTTGTAGATCTAATCAAAGACATTAGTGAAAGGTGTCTTGTAGATCTAATCAAAGACATTAGTGAAAGGTGCCTTAGATGTACATTCGATATGGTGTGTTTCGATGTACTAGATAGACTAGCATTAGATCCAAGGATATTGAAGTCTTTGATGATGTTGTAAAGGAGTAGATCTCCTTTGGGATTAGTCGTTGGTGTAGTGTGGTTGTAGTTCCTCCATTGCAATGGAACTAGGTACTTAGCCTAGTACCTAATAAAGGGTAGGCGACGTTGTGAAGGTGTAGTTCACCCTAAGGTGTGAAAGAACCTGTGGTTAGCCTAGCATCGTGATAAAGGGTAGGCGACGTTGTGTTAGGTGTGGTTCGCCTTGGTGTGAAAGAACTCGGTATTTAGCTTTGTACCGAAAAAGATTAAGCGACGTTGTGAAGGCTTCTCCGCCATAAGGAGATTGGTGTAGTGATTACAAACTCTCGGTAGGTGACTCGGGAGTGAAGTAGGGCAAGGAAGGTGTCCTTGTAGCCGAACCACTATAAATACTGCGTTGTGGTTTTGTGCTTCTTACTCTTATCTTTTCATTACATATCTTTATATGCTTGTTTATCAACATCCAACACACACAACAAAATAGATTGACATAAGTCGATCTAAATAGTTTAAAAGGAAGTTTTAATTGGTAAAACTATTCAACCCCTTCTAGTTTTCTGAGATGTAACAAATGCAATTAGCCTAACTAATTAATGTTAGACATTGAATAAAGCCGTAAGTATAATTTTATTATTGACCATTATTTATAATGGTGAAAACCCTAAATACCTTAAACCAACAAACGGGTTTGGCCCTATTTATCCTCCAATACTCCTCTCACAGTCCGAATGGCGAAATCGTGAAAGCTTGGACTGAAGTAGTAAACTAGAAAAAAAAAAAACATTAACGTAATAAAACTTAAATATAATCATACCAAAAAGAAACATAAACACTTAGAGAATCACTTAACCAACGATCGACTTGTATTATAGTCGACTGATAACAGTCACCAACGATTGACTTGAGTCAACTGGTAATAAAACAGTACCAACGATCGACTTTAGTTGACTGGTAATAAAGCAGTATCAACGATCGACTTTGTTGACTAGTAACAGAAAATAAACAATTAAAAATCCAAATAACAAAACCACCGTAATTGTATTTATTTATTTTTTTTACATAACCAAATTCAACCGTTTAAACCGTCGTAACGAATCACGTAACTTACATAAAGACGATAATCATAATAATAGCAAGAATATTAATTATAGAGGTGGCGGGCCTGGGTGGCACGGGCAACGGGCTAAACGGGCACTAGCCCAATGGGCACGGGCTTAAACGGGCACGGGTTTAAACGAGCACAGGTCAAACGGGCTCATGTTATACGACTAAGTTTAGAAAAAACCTAAAACGAAAAAAAAAAAAAAAAAAAAAAAAATGTAACACATCATTTGTACTTGAGTAACTAAATATATTATATCTATAAGTTTTTCATTAAAAATAATTTAATGATAAAGAAAAATATATATCCATTATGCCCATTTAACTTCTAAATGGCAATATATGCCCATTTCAAAAAAAAAAGAAGGCCTAAATGTGACCAAATATTTTAAAAAGTTACCCATTAATTCTTTTTTTTTAGGCACAAATTGACACGTCTAATTGATTGTAGTAGATTTCAAGGGCTATGCGATCATGAATCTCATAATCAGCGAGAGTGATATGATTCTTGTAAATAGTGTACCACTTCTGGATTGTTATCTTTTCAACACGTGTACATGTTTGTGCTGCTACCAGCTTTTTCAAGTCTTCGCTTGTGTTGTCATCGTTGCACTTCACTCTCACCTTCTTTCCTAATTGATCATTCAACGCCACCTCGATCATCTTCAAATAATTATTTGCTGCTGTTGGTCAATTACTTTGGGACGGTGTTTTTAGGGATCAATGTTATGTTGAGGTAAGGGTTACGGTTTGGTCTCTATACGATGTTAGACATTGAATAAATCCGTACATATAATTTTATCATTGACAATTATTTATAATGATGAAACACTAGATACCTTAAGCTTGGACCTATTTATCATCTAATAATTAATTGGCAGCCTAATAGAGAACCTACTCAGAAAAACAACATTAACAAAAAAATTTAATCCTTTTAAGCCGATGGCTCGGCTTGAGCCGCAGCTCCACAATGCAATCAAGACGTCCCGCTTTCTCGAGCCGACCTCCCAATCGATAGTTTCGAAACCATACCGGCTCCAAGTTCTACTTCAAATAACGGTATATAGTATAGAGTTAGGATCAAATAAGAAGAAAAATTAAAATGAGAATGATAAGAAGAGACCACAATCACACATTTCAGATGCACCTATTAAAATAGATGTATCTCTCTTTGAAAATCTCTCCCTTATTTGAAATGTGTGGCTAAAAATTCTTCTTATTCTTCTCATTTTAGTTTTTCTTCTTACCGGATCCTTTCCCATATAGTATAATGCTAACAACATATTCTTTTAGGTTTTGCAATGCTTTTATACTTTTCATTGAAATTGCTCTTATTACTATGTAAAAGTTACGGAGTACTCCAATAATCGCATCACTCCAAAAACACAAAGGTGTTTGGCTAAGCTTATTTAGTGGGCTTATTAGCTTATATAAGCTCATAAGCCCAAACCAAGTGTTTAGCTAAGCTTATTTGAGCGGGCTTATGAGCTTATTTATGGGAGTTTAATAAGCCAAGAAATAAGGCTTTTATAAGGTATGGGCTTATCTAAACTCACCCTTTGTCATTGTACATTTTGCCCCTCTCCCCATATCATCGAAGACTCTTTCCATTTATTCTCCATAACTACCCAAGTAGTTCCTCAATAACTTTCTCCATAAATACCAGACATCTCCATTTAATCCTCTCCATTAAAAATAACTCTCCATTATTAAAACCTCCATTAAACTCTCCATAACTCTCATGTAATTGTTGCTACGCTTCTCATCAATCAACAAGTATAATCTCATAACTCTCCATTAATTATCACATTAATTTTATCATTTTCCCATTCTTCTATTAGTCGATTGTTATGGTTACGTTAGACTATTAATTTGCGTATTTTTTTTGAACAAGCTGTTAGTTTGTGTCTTTAAAAGATATAAAAAGTTACTTTCTTTTGTCATATATATTTGATGAAAAGATTGTTAGTTTTCTTGGTGAATATTATATATATATATATATATATATATATATATATATATATATATATATATATATATATATATATATATATATATATATATAGAGATAGAGAGTAGGGATCAAGTGAAGTAAATTAAAATAAGAAGTGGTGAGAAGTGACCAAAATCACGCATTTGAGATGCAACGACTTGCATTAAATGCATTTCTATTGATATAGATGCAACATCTTGAGTTTCGAAGTTAATTTGATGTATAGATGGTGCAAATTGATTTTCATGATTTCGCACGTGCAGAGGAACAAAAACAAGAGAAATCATGAAATGCATATAATATCGATATGCATCCGATTAAAGCTAGAAAACACATTATGATGTGTTATAATGCATATATGATTATAGAGATGCATCTAATTTAGGTCGGTGCATCTCGGATTTGCGGTTATATTTCTTCTTATTCCTTCTTATTTTAAGTAATTTTATTATTTGATCCTAACTCTATCTATATATATATATATATATATATATATATATATATATATATATATATATATATATATATATATATATATATATATATATATATATATATATATATATATACCAGACTCCTCTCCATGCTTCACAAAAGCACCAACACTCCCAACCCTCCCAAGAAGCTGCACAATTTTAAACATACATTTGATTTAGGGTTTTGTAGAAGAAGGGTGGCAACCAATGAATTTTGTGGGTTCTTTTCGATTTAGGGTTTTTAGATATCTTCTGATACGTGATATGATGTTGTGATGGTTTTGTCAAAATTTGGAATGTGAATAACAATGAATTGCATTTAGATTATGAGTAATAATTAATTGCATACCTTTATATAACAGTTGGAGTTGCAAAATATATTCCAAATAAGGGTGTTGGTTCAATGGTTAAGACATATGTTACTCTTTCAAATAGCCCTAGTTCGAACCCTCTCATCTTTATTTTTTAAAGATTTATCTAATAAAACATAAATAATTTCGGAAAAATAAAAAATAGCCTAAAATTCAAAATTAATTAAATGTCTTCAAATAAAATAAATTTTAAAATGCTTATATGGC